>JAKOGI010001798.1:0-10000 GCA_029747015.1 Carnegiea gigantea
GTTCAAGAAGAACAAGGCATTAGAAAAGCCAGAAATCAATGATGGATGGATTTGCAATCGAACAGGTGTTGGATTTACTGTAATTTTAAGAAAAATACAGGCCGCCAATAAAGGTTTTTTGTATAATTCCCCAAGCAACATTTTTATCTTTGCTGAAGGAAATTATACACCGAGGTACGACGCTTTGAACAAGATCAGTTCTGGTATAAGCCTCATCACCACCCGTAGAATACCAGGTAGTCATCATACGCGTACTCACCTATGTGGATTCATTCATTAAGAGAAGACAGCTGGTTGCTGTATCTGCCCACTAAGGCTGATGTGATTGGAAGCGTGTTGGACCCTCCACCCATAAGGAGCACTACCAGAAAAGATGCTAAAGTAAAAGGTATTCTGAAATCTGTAGAAAAAGCAGATGTTGTACGAAAGCACCACGAAAGATGCTTTACGCACTGTTCATCTACAGGAAAGGCGCACTACGAAGATGCTTTATGCACTGTTCATCTACAGGAAAAGCGCACTACGAAGATGCCAAAGCATGAATAATTGTTGTACGAAAAGTACTTTTTCTTTTGCATTATTGCATCACTTTGATTAAAGCTATACAGCTGTCAATTGTAATCCTCTATATAAGGGGAGTTCCTCCATAAGGAGAGGCATCGAAAAACAGAGAGAGCGAAAGAGCAAACTACTAGTTATGCTGTGGGAGTAACTACTCCTTTAGGGAGTAGAGTGAGAATGAAAATTAATGTGTAATTATTAGTGATATCAATAAAATTAGTTTCTGTTTATCTTGATTTGCAATATCCTTTATCTTGGAGAAGAAGATCTGGATTACCTTTGGTACAGCCAGGAGTAGCCAATTGACAAGGTGGTCGCCGGCGAACAGGCATTATCCCAGTAAGGTATTGATCTTATCTTTGATAACTTATGTTCCATTTCAAGATAAATGTTTACTAATTTGTTTGATAGACTAATAATAATACATAATTTTCATAATCACTTGAAACTTAGTTGTCTAAGCTATAAACCCTTTTAGCCCAGAACAGTTGATTGCTAAGAGAATAGTTAAAAATGCTCTCGAAAGATGTCTATTAGAAAAAGAAAATACTGAATTTTTAATTCATGTCAAGGGGACTTTGGCTAACATAAGCCGTCATGGAGTCGAAGCCCTTAGCAGCGATTTCTTTGATAATCATCTAGTTCTTGCAGATGGAGAAATTATTATTCCTAGTCCTAGGAGCATATTTGAGCATGAAACTCTGCATCATGTTAATTCTATACAACGACAAAAAGCCATTCTTGAAGGTATTAATGAAGCCTTATCTTCTTTAGACAACGCCCTTAGGCGTCATAATCAAAGTTATGATTATAGATTTCAACAATTTCTGAAAAGAAGAAGGACTAATAAGTCTAAAAATAATTCCGCACCCAGTTGCAGTTATACTTAAAAACTGGAAAATGAAGTTCGTAAAATGGTATCAGAGCCATTTCTCATGTCTCAGACGCAGAGATGACCCTTGGATATATATCCGTGAACAAGCTGAACTAGCTGACAGTCAATGGTATGTTGAATCTGATCTAGTAAGTCCTGCTAGAGACTCTTTATCTGCTTTAAGTAATGGATAAAGCTAGTAGTAGTCCTAGTCTTCCCTATAAGGAATTATGGAAGTCTAATTTAACAGGACAGACTATTGATACTAAATTAGAAAGTATCTATGAAGGATTAGAAGAAATTCAAAAATTAATCCTTAATACTCCTAAGACCACTAGCGAACAACCGTTAGTTCGTAGAAAGATTCGGTTCAATCCCTCAATTGACCCTACTAAACCAGGGTATCCGTCCATTTCAAACATGGTACGTACTTTTATTTCCTTAGAAGAATTAGAAAATGAGTCTGCTCAAGCTAATTCAGATGAAGAGGAAGATATTTTGAACAGAATAAATGAACTTCAATTACAGTGCAATATGGAGGCGACAGGTGAGACATCACAAGGTAACCCTTTAGTTATACCAGATTCTGCCCAATCTGATGCCCTTGAAGTCAGACCTGAAAGTCAGACTAATTTGGATAGTCAAGTTGGTAGTAGTGATGAGGAAGAAGCTCAACGCTATCGCTATCGTCACCCTACTTCTAGGCATAGACGAATAAGAGGAAGACATCTGTTTCCCCATCCTGGCCATGCATACCCCTTAACCAATGCTGGTGCCACCCTTAATATTGATTGTCTCTAACACAGATGACGTTATTAAAGAATGGGTAAAAGCATTACTCATATATACTAGTGTCACAAGGACTGACGGAGAAGAGTTAAAAATCTTTATCCCTTTGACTCTAAGTGGCAAAGTTGCAGATTGGTTTACAGCCTTACCTGAAGAGACAAAGGTAAGATATTTAGGTGGAACTACCACTAATGATAATAAGACCATTATCAACACAATAGAAAATGAAATTCGAAGAGAATTTCTAGGAGAAGACTATTCTCAGCATCGTTTAAATGAAAAACGAATTAAGAAGTAAAAGTATCTCACTATGCCTTACAATTTATAAATATGTGACATCAACTATTTTGATGCATATGTATGTGAATTTGAAAAATATTATTACAAAGCTGAAGTTTCCTCAGCTACTCAAAACTCATTAAATTTTCATAATGATATGTTCTTCACTAAACTGCCCTTCCCCTGGAGTGACTTACTCTTCAACAAATGGAAAGCAGCAGATAGACCTGAAAGAACCGATACATTAGGAGCACGTATCGAATTTGCTAGAATTACACTGGCATATGAATGTGAAAAAGCATACAAAAGAAAGAGGCTTCAAAAAGACCAAAAGAAGTTAAAATGCAAAGATCAATTGTATTATCCTAGTAAATTTAGGTGCCAACTCGATAAACCCAAAAAGAAAAAGAAATTTAAAGCCAAGAAACATCTTGGAAAGCGTTTAAAAAAGCTTCCTAAACCATTCAAGAAGAAGAAGAAGTTCAAAGGACAAAAAGAAGAAGGAAGAACGCAAGGAAAAAGGCACTTCCAAACAGATCCAGAAGCAAGATTGCAGGTGTTGGAACTGTAATGAAAAAGGATATTTTGCTAACGAATGCCCTAAGCAAATAAATTTTGCAGGTGTTTGTTCTAACGAACTTTTTGAGCAGATTTCATGTTACGAAGAAATCAGTTATTCTGATATAGCATCAGAAGACGAAATTCTCGTTTTGACTTATTTGTCTAGCACATCAGAAGATGAGTCAGAATGAAGAACACATTCAGCATGAGGAAGAAGAATCCTCAGGTACGTATTCTAATGAAATACTTTTTGATAAGAAGAAATATCAAAAAATTTTATCGAAGAATATAAAGATAAATGAACATGAAGGTTTCAAAAGAACCTTATTGCAAATATTCCAAAGAAAGAATATTCAATATTTCGGGACTAGTATCCAAGAAATACCAATTGCTAGCAATATTGCTGAAGGTGAAGTTGAGTTAACATTAATCACTATTGACCAAGTTAAGTAGAAAATCAGGAAATTACCTGAAAAAGACCGAATTAAAATTAGTTATATTCATTTTGGTGCAGTACATATCCACTTGAAGGCTACATTTCAAAAAGGATTAGATACACCTATTATAATTACCTTAATGCATAATCGCATTGCCAATAGATTTGAAGCCCTTATAGGCATTCTGAAAGGTAATCTCATTTACCAAAACATAGGTTTTACTACCTATCCCGGATACCGCATTCCTATTAAAGATTTAGACACAAATCGGGCTTTAAATCTTTGTTATAATTTCAAAAGATCAGACTTATTAGAAAGCCTGCATCATTCACCCTTCACCATTTATACTATGGTAAGTTATATGCTTAGTAACACCCATATTATTGATCAATTTCTGCACAAAGACGAAATTAAATTAGATGATATTTTCACTGATATCTGTGAGATTCAGGAAATCTCTAGACCCGTTCTGCAGCTAACAAAAGAATGGCAAATTGACATCCAGCAAAAACCCCTGTTCAACAGGAGTAATAGCATCCAAGGACGCTATTCTATTGATGGTAACATCCTTCGCACCCGGACAATCGAACGATTGCCTGTGCCCAGACTAGCAACCTTTCAGCTCGCAAGTAAGATCTACCTTACTCAATGGCGAGATGGATTAATATGGATCAATCCAGCCATACGACACAATTATACTGGACCTGACCTCCATTCCCAAATCCAAGAACATAAACTTACCTATGTTCCTGTTCTCTTTGGATCCATAGAACGAATCATCCATATTGAAACCCAACCTTTCAATACGAAGGCTGATTTATTATTAGGAATACGTTTCCTTGCAGAAACAACCTATTCTATTACAGAGCATTCTATGACCATTAAACTCAATGGTACATTAATTCAAGGCAGTAGGACTTATGAATAGAGTTCCCTATATTAAGGTTGAACTAGTTTATAGGTTCCATAAGCCTGAATGGTTTCACGCCATGATCGACACCGGATCCGACATCACTATGGCTTCAGCCAATTCTTATCCAGAACGTTATTGGAAAAATCTTCATAAACCTCTACAGGTAGTTGTCGCATCAGGACAAATAGCCAAACTCACCACAGCAGTCTTTGGCCAGTTTATTGCTATTTTTGATTGCAATACTGAACAATATAAAGTCCTACCATTACCCACTGTGGTCATCCAGACTCCCAGAGACGCCACTTATAACTCTCCTAGGTGTTGACTTCCTTAATCGTTTCAAGGAATACAGTTGTGATCATTCACAAATCCGTTTTCTCACCCCATGTGGCCATTGGATCAAATCCGATCTTATAGCCCATCCTCAAATGAGAACCTCTATCACTTACCGTCCCCGCAGCCAGCATGGTGGTAATACCTACCCCAAAAAGCCAAGTCGGCCCAAAAACAAGTCCAAAATTCAGGCCCAATTATTAAATGCTCTATCCAACACCCAATGAGCATTAGAATTCCGTCTTGAAGATGAAGTAAAAACCCTTCTTCAAGAAAATTTTGATGAAAACCCATTAAAATATTGGGATAAAGATAAATCCTATGTGGATATCCAGCTAAAAGAAGCAAACTCAATAGTCAGGGTAAAGCCTATGCATTATAACCAGGCAGATGAATTAAAGTTCAAAGCCCAACTTTGAGAACTCGAAGAAAAACAGTTAGCTTTCAAAAGCACAGAGGAAAGCAAAAGTCCTCATAGTAGCCCTGCATTCATGGTCAGAAAAGAGGTAAACCCAGAATGGTCATTAACTACAAACGGTTAAATGAGTTAACTGTCTTTGACGGTTATTTCCTTCCTAATAAGGAATTACTTATTAATAAAACCCTCAATAAGAAATGGTTTTCAAAATTTGACTGTAAGTCAGGATTTTGTCAAATAAAATTAAAAGACTCTGCTAAGCCTTTAACAGCCTTTAGCACACCACGAGGTCAATATATCTGGAATGTGATGCCTATGAGACTTAAAAACGCCCCTCAAATCATCCAACGAACAATGGACAATATTTTTAACGAATACTCAGGTTTCTGTTTAGTATATGTTGATGATATTCTAATCTGCTCGTCCAATATTGCAGACCATGCAACTCACCTTATGAAATTCATAGGAAAAAGCCGTAGTCATGGCTTAATTCTGTCAGCAAAAAAAGCTAAAATTGCTAAAGAGCAAATTGAATTCTTAGGTCTTAAGATTGACCATCAAGGCATCGAGATGCAACCTCATGTTTGTGAGAAGATTGCAAACTTTCCTGATAAGCTAATCGACCGAAAGTAGGTTGAAAGATTTTTAGGATGTATTAACTACATTAGCGACTTCGTCCCTAACCTTGCATGGTTACGAGGTCGCCTCAACACCTTCTTAAAAAGAGATTAAACTTACAATGGCAAGATTACCATACAAGTCTTGTCCAGCAACTTAAAAAGCTGTGTACCTACCTACCAAAACTGGCAATACCAGAAGAAGGTGATCAACTCATAGTTGAAACTGATGCATCAGACCTATATTGGGGAGGAATCCTCAAAGCCAAAAAAGTTGATAATAAAGAGCACATTTGTAGATATGCCAATGGTTATTTTAAGCCAGTCGAAGTTAATTATTACAATAACGAAAAGGAATTATTAGCTTTGAAACGAAGCTTTGCCAAGTTCCATTTCTTTATTTTACCAGTTCGTTTTTTGGTAAGGACGGATAACACAATGTTAAAGTTTATATCTTTAATAAGCTTCCTTGTACTCCAGAGTATAAGAGACGCCATAGATGGCAACAATATTTTCAAGAATATTAATTTGATATTAAACATATTAAAGGTAAGAATAATTATCTTGCTGATTTTCTTAGCAGAGAGGCTAATGGTTGAAGACAACAGTTCTTCTTTGGACGCCAAGACCTTATTGGAAATGGCTATTCATGAATTATGTGTTGCTCATGAACGAATTGTTCAAATTCAGCATGAGATTACAGAGGAAATTAATCCTCGTATCATCCAAGCACTTTCGAGTCTTGATGAAGTTATGGCGTTAGAAGCCATCGAAATGACTGATGAAACCCACCAGGCATTTCCGGGAACGTGCCAATGTACCAAGAACCTCCAAGAAGGGGTCAGACTATTGTCAATAGAAGACACCTCTAAGCCTACTCTCCAAGTGAAAGGAAAGGCTCAGATGTCCTCTGCCTCCTCTGAAACAGAGGAAGATGACTTTACCGTCATCATTTTAAAGGCAAACAAGCCTTCAAAAGAGCCTACAGTAAAACAGGCTATCTCTTTGGAACAATACGTTTCATATACGAACTGGGTATATTCAGCCCAAAGTACTAACAGTCAGATCATTGGCACATCTGGGATATATCCTGGACTTCATTTTCTTGCAGGTAGCAATGCAGATGATGTTACCAGAGCAGTAATCTTTGGCTTTTGTGCCAGTATCACCTGTACCCCAGGAAACCGTGAGATTTTAGGGATGCATAAATCCATTATTGAAGCAGTAAAGAAGTTTCGAAAGAGCTCAAAATTCGATATGGTGGTGTTAAAGTTATTATCAGCTAGTCCTGAGATACTACCTACACCAGCCCCTGGTTGGATAATCGTCCAACTTTGTACTCCAAATAGAGCCAATCTCAAGTTCAAGAAGAATAAGGCACTAGAAAAGCCAGAAATCAGCGATGGATGGATTTGCAGTCGAACAGCTGTTGGATTTACTGTAATTTTAAGAAAATTACGGGCCCTACGAGAAGCCAATAAAGGTTTTTTGTATAATTCCCCAAGCAACATTTTTATCTTTACTGAAGGAAATTGTACACCGAGGTACGGCGCTTTGAACAAGATCAGTTCTGGTATAAGCCTCATCACCACCTGTAGAATATCAGGTAGTCATCATACGCGTACTCACCTATGTGGATTCATTCATTAAGGAAAGACAACTGGTTGCTGCATCTGCCCACTAAGGCTGATGTGATTAGAAGCGTGTTGGACCCTCCACCCATAAGGAGCACTACCAGAAAAGATGCTAAAGTAAAAGGTATTCTGAAATCTATAGAAAAAGCAGATGCTGTACGAAAGCACCACGAAAGATGCTTTACGCACTGTTCATCTACAGGAAAGGCGCACTACGAAGATGCTTTACGCACTGTTCATCTGCAGGAAAAGCGCACTACGAAGATGCCAAAGCATGAATAATTGTTGTACAAAAAAGTACTTTTTCTTTTGCATTATTGTATCACTTTGATTAAAGCTATACAGCTGTCAATTGTAATCCTCTATATAAGGGGAGTTCCTCCATAAGGAGAGGCATCGAAAAACAGAGAGAGAGAAAGAGCAAACTACTAGTTATGCTGTGGGAGTAACTACTCCTTTAGGGAGTAGAGTGAGAATGAAAATTAATGTGTAATTATTAGTGATATCAATAAAATTAGTTTCCGTTTATCTTGATTTGCAATATCTTTTATCTTGGAGAAGAAGATCTGGATTACCTTTGGTACAGCCAGGAGTAGCCAATTGACAAGGTGGTCGCCGGCGAACAGGCATTATCCCAGTAAGGTATTGATCTTATCTTTGATAACTTATGTTCCATTTCAAGATAAATGTTTACTAATTTGTTTGATAGACTAATAATAATACATAATTTTCATAATCACTTGAAACTTAGTTGTCTAAGCTATAAACCCTTTTAGCCCAGAACAGTTGATTGCTAAGAGAATAGTTAAAAATGCTCTCGAAAGATGTCTATTAGAAAAAGAAAATACTGAATTTTTAATTCATGTCAAGGAGACTTTGGCTAACATAAGCCTTCGTGGAATCGAAGCCCTTAGCGGCAATTTCTTTGGTAATCATCTAGTTCTTGCAGATGGAGAAATTATTATTCCTAATCCTAGGAGCTTACTTGAGCATGAAACTCTGCATCATGTTAATTCTATACAACGGCAAAAAGCCATTCTTGAAGGTATTAATGAAGCCTTATCTTCTTTAGACAACGCCCTTAGGCGTCATAATCAAAGTTATGATTATAGATTTCAACAATTTCTGAAAAGAAGAAGGACTAATAAGTCTAAAAATAATTCCGCACCCAGTTGCAGTTATACTTAAAAACTGGAAAATGAAGTTCGTAAAATGGTATCAGAGCCATTTCTCATGTCTCAGACGCAGAGATGACCCTTGGATATATATCCGTGAACAAGCTGAACTAGCTGACAGTCAATGGTATGTTGAATCTGATTTAGTAAGTCCTGCTAGAGACTCTTTATCTGCTTTAAGTAATGGATAAAGCTAGCAGTAGTCCTAGTCTTCCCTATAAGGAATTATGGAAGTCCAATTTAACAGGATAGACTATTGATACTAAATTAGAAAGTATCTATGAAGGATTAGGAGAAATTCAAAAATTAATTCTTAATACTCCTAAGACCACTAGCGAACGACCGTTAGTTTGTAGAAAGATTCGGTTCAATCCCTCAATTGACCCTACTAAACGAGGGTATCCGTCCATTTCAAAGATGGTACGTGCTTTTATTTCCTTAGAAGAATTAGAAAATGAGTCTGCTCAAGTTAATTCAGATGAAGAGGAAGATCTTTTGAACAGAATAACTGAACTCCAATTACAGTGCAATATGGAGGCGACAGGTGAGACATCACAAGGTAACCCTTTAGTTATACCAGATTCTGCCCAGTCTGGTGCCCCTGAAGTCAGACCTAAAAGTCAGACTAATTTGGATAGTCAAGTTGGTAGTAGTGATGAGGAAGAAGCTCAACGCTATCGCTATCGTCACCCTACTTCTAGGCAAAGACGAATAGGAGGAAGACATCTGTTTCCCCATCCTGGCCATGCATACCCCTTAACCAATGCTGGTGCCACCCTTAATATTGATTGTGTCTCTAACACAGATGACGTTATTAAAGAATGGGTAAAAGCATTACTCATATATACTGGTGTCACAAGGACTGACGGAGAAGAGTTAAAAATCTTTATCCCTTTGACTTTAAGTGGCAAAGTAGCAGATTGGTTTACAGCCTTACCTGAAGAGACAAAGGTAAGATATTTAGGTGGAACTACCACTAATGATAATAAGACCATTATCAACACAATAGAAAATGAAATTCGAAGAGAATTTCTAGGAGAAGACTATTCTCAGCATCGTTTAAATGAAAAACGAATTAAGAAGTAAAAGTATCTCACTATGCCTTACAATTTATAAATATGTGACATCAACTATTTTGATGCATATGTATGTGAATTTGAAAAATATTATTACAAAGCTGAAGTTTCCTCAGCTACTCAAAACTCATTAAATTTTCATAATGATATGTTCTTCACTAAACTGCCCTTCCCCTGGAGTGACTTACTCTTCAACAAATGGAAAGCAGCAGATAGACCTGAAAGAACCGATACATTAGGAGCACGTATCGAATTTGCTAGAATTACACTGGCATATGAATGTGAAAAAGCATACAAAAGAAAGAGGCTTCAAAAAGACCAAAAGAAGTTAAA
>JAKOGI010001798.1:22500-60000 GCA_029747015.1 Carnegiea gigantea
GAATATAATAACCATCAAAAATAATATTATCATTAAGCTTTTTGTAATTGATTACCATTCTTGCTTTTGCTCTTTTTTCTTTTGCATGATTTCTCACTATGAAAGCGGGACTGGTGTGAGGAATTTTGCTATTCCTGATTAATCTTTTATTCAGAAATTCTTTGATTTGTTTATCAGATTCCTGGATATCTTGGTGTGTATACACCATTTATTTGACTCGAATAATTGTATTAGGATTTAACAAAGTAATCTTTGCAAATATCTTATCTTTATCCCAAAAATTTAGTGGATTTTTACAGTAGAGTTCTTCACATAATTGCTATTGCTGTTTAGCAATTTGCTCTTTAATAGATAACTCAAGTAGTGAGATTATCAATGCCATCTCACGTTGTGTAGGCATTACCTTCTCACCACGCTGATTACGTGTAAACTCAATTTTTTGATGAGTGTAAGCTTTGCTTAATTTTTTAATAGGAACTGAGTAAGCATTAATTATGAATACTATTTGGTTTATGGTTTGTGTGCATGGATAATATAATCTCTGAAAATTATTTCTAATAATCATATCATGATAGGGTTGATCAGTAGCCCATAGAACTGGTATAATGCGTTGAACTTTTCTTAATTCTATGGATAACCCTTCTATGACTTCATTATGACTCATAATGCTATTATTAGCTATCTTCACTTGTAAAGAATTTTTAGTTCTTTTCCACATAAACTTTGAAAATAATGATCTTTTCCCAAAGCATATAGAATAACCATTATTTATGTAGGCACATAACTCATATTTATTATATCCCTCTAAGCATATATTTATTGGGATATAGATGCTATTAGGATTTGTGTTCATGGCTTCATAGCATATCTTCATAGTCATGTTTTTGACTAATTCATCCTCATAAATTAGTTCACTAATAGTTCTTATTTTATACCCAATGACTTTTCTATCTAGAGTCATACTTCAGTTTACACTGGATTTTTCAGATGCAAAACTCATTCTACTCATTTCACTAGTCATACTAATTATATCATCTTCTTCAAGTACTTCTTTAGTTGAACAAGATGATCTTATACTCATACTTCTTAATAATTGGAGTTTGATGGTAATTTTACCATTGTCATCAATTTTTATCACATTTTTTTTTATTGATCAAAGCTAGATATCCATGACCGATCCATTTTTATTTCCTGTGGATTGAATTTAATCCTCTGGATGTTTTGTATAGGGGTAGGTCTTTCAAATTTTTCTACCTCTATCGTTGTGACCTTAGTCTTTGAGTCTATAGGATTATCTAATTTGTAGATAATTTTTCAAAATATCCTTAATGGATATCCTCCTCTTTTCATGTCTATTCCAACTTTCTTATCTTAAGGGATAGGAAATTTTTAGCAAATTTGTCTTTTGAACTCACATAATGTTCAGGCTGACAATTGAATCCTGTCGATCCATTACATAAATTAGTCTTAATTCCTATGATAATTTGATTATTGAATTTGGTATTCCTAATATCACGGAGCAAAGCATAAAGATCAATACCTTTGTCATAATATTGTAATGGAGTGATTTGAACTTGGACACTTCCAACTATAGATATACCTAGATATACCTATACGTTTTATCTCTATTATGCTTAAAGATGTTTTCCCAATTAATGAGTTTAACTTCTCCTACATCATACTCACAACCGTTTATCTCTAAATTTCCTTCCATCATCTCGCATATAGGCTTACTCTTTAATTAAAAGATGGATTTTTTATATATCATATCTTTCTGAACTATGGGAATGACCCAATCTCCCTTGACTTTCTCGTGATCATTGTCCACAACAAACCCTTGTCCGTGAAGATCAACAAGATTAATCAAGCTACTTTTTATCATATGACTCGTTTCTTCATAATCACTTTCTTCATATTCATTGTCCAAGATAATTTCAATAATTCCTTTGTTGTTATTTAGGGCTAGGTCTAGTGCCTCATCTTTACTAAGCTCGATGTAATCTAGGCCGCCCAAGGTCTTAATTAGCTTGCTATTCTTTCTATTTTTGCATTCATTAGTATAATGTCCTACTTCTTCACATGCCCAGCATTTGTAGTTGTTTTTTCTGCAGGACAATGAGCTGCTTTCCTAAAAAATTTATGTTTTTTAGGACTTTGGTTTGTTATAATATTTTCTTCTATATTTCTCTCCCCTTTTCTTATTAGAGCTCTTTTTCCTATAAAATTTTCTTTTTCTTCTCCTTTCAGGTTCTTTTCCCCATTGGTGAGGTGAATCCAACAAGTTAAAAATTTTTTCTTAATTTTTTTTTACTTTTGGAGATCAAGACATTGATCATTTAAGAGATTCTTAAACCAAGTGTGTCAATGACATCTGCTCGTACAAGCTATGCAATGTATTTTTCATTAATTAAGGAATTTATCTGGTATGGTAATTTGTCATAGAACATACTAAGATTGGTTTCATTATGCTAATCTTGTAATAATATTGACTAAATTCAGCAATATAATTTTGAAGATATCTCATATCCAATAATTCTATGTTATTAATCTTTCTCTGCCGTTCTCTTCCTTTTTCTTCAAAATCAAGTTTAGCTCCTATAAACTCAGTTTTGAATTCCTTGCATAAATGTTTGAACATTGCAGCTGGTGTTTCCATTATTCTTAATTTATTTTTACCATCTTCATTTAATGAATCATACTAGTCAGTTACAGTTCTAGAAAAACTATATTCGATGTAATTTAGGAAATTTACAGCAGTCCATGTAGTGTTTAGGTTTAAGACACTATTCATGCCTCTTTCTCAATGTTCAAATATTTCTTCTCTATTTCGAGCTCCATCTATATTTAAGATGTATCTCATCTGACTAATTGGAGTTAGGCCAACTTCTTCAAAGGTTGTAGTTTTCCGTAGGATAAATTCGAAGGAAAAATTGATTGTATGTCCTGCTGGAACGTACTTAGGTCTTATGAAATGAGTATTTTTTCTAAAAGGTTCACCAAATTCTTCGGGTTTAGGAACAATATTGTTAACCAGATTGGTGTCTATCTCACTAAGTCGAGTTCTTATCCAATTTCATTAATCTTATATTCAATTGACATTTTACCATATTTGTATCTAATTTTCTTCTAATTTCTTCTAAAGGCAACACATTAGGATCCTGTAGTTTAATAAGATTCCTATGTTGATATATTTCTTCTTTTAATTGGACAATATTAGTTTCTTCATTATCATCAGATAATACGTCATGTTTATCACTAATTACATCTATAATTTTGTTTAATTCTTCTGGGTTTTGTTCTTTTTCAAATATATTCTATAGTTCTTCAAGAGTATACTACTTATATTCCTTCTTCTTCTTCTTTTTCTGCTTTTTCAGCTGATTTCTCACTGATTTTTTTCCTACTTCTTTTTAGATTTTTATATCATGTAAAGGAAATGGATTCTTATTTTTTGGGTTTTGGAAATGATATTTATATTGAAATGGAGTACTAATACTGAAAGTGGCTTTTCCTCTGTGTCTTACTTCGTTAACTAGAGAAAGGTGAATTACAGATAATTGCTTCTTCAGCTCCTTGACTTCAGTCTTAATTTTAGCTAATTCTACTTTTAATTCCAAAATTATATTATTGACACAATTTAGTTGAGGTGCTATTGAAGAAATGCCTTTTGGTGAGTGAACAATGTGAGAATAATTCGGTCCCGGCCAAGCAGGTGATGATTCAAGCATTAATCGCAGTTAATTAGCTTAATTAATTATTAATTGGCTTAATTATCCTAATGATTTTTGGTCACATGGCTCTAATACCAATTGAAAGAGGGCTTCGAGTATTACTCATAAGAAAAATTACACATGTACAAATTTTAGATTTTCGAAAGTAAGTTTTTAAGAATTTGGGCTAAATTACAAATGTGAAAAGTTTAAGGGCTAAAATGAAAATGAAAACAGTGAACGGTCCCCTTAAAATAGTTTCCACATAATATTGACCCTTTTAAATATATTCTAATAACATGGCCCCCTAGTTATAATTTCCGCACAAAGTGGGGAATCTGGCAATGATATTTCCTTCTAATCCATCTTCTTTCTATCTCCCTCTCTGACCTCTTTACCAACCTAGAATGACGGAGCTTGAAGCTCCATTGTCCATCTCGACACCACACCAAGGACGACCACCACCACTTCGCCTTTGCTCACTTCTAGGTAGCCACCAAGGCGCCGAGAAAACTAGCCACCGATGCCCTAGCCAATCCCTTCCTTAAGAGGTCCACATGATGATCATCGTCGTCCACTGCCATCAAAATAAGGCCACAACCCTGGATTCAAGTCTCTTTGACACACGTTGTCACCACCACTGGGTGGATCGACAAAAAAAAGAGTCAGGCGATGCTATTCACGCAACTCCACGAGCCACCCCATCGGTGATATGTGAGCACATGTGCATTCCATTAGGCTTCGATCGAGGTTTTTTGCCAGGCAAGGCAGATTTCATCGGGTTTAAGGGGTGGAAGAGGAAGAAGGAAGGAAAAAACAACCTTCATAAATGGTGTGTAACATACATGCGCCATCCCTTTAGGGTGGTTTACAGATGGGTACGCTCCATTCTTCATCCTCTAGCACCATTTCCCAAATTTCCTTTTTGTTTTTGTGAGTGTGAGCAATCCGAGCTTCACATTACCATAGGCCACTAAGGCCTTACAACAATGGTCACCACATTACGGTGAAAAAAAGGGCAAAGCAAGTCCATGGCGGGGTTTGGGTTTGAGGTCAAGTTTGCGAACAGTAAGGCAGAGAGTCGAGTTTGAGGGGTTAAGGTTCAGGGTAGGAGACAATTAAGCAATTACAAATAGGCAAGAAACAAATCATGCTTTCATATATTGAATTAGCAAAATTGCTAGACTAAGTGAGCAAATCGTCAAAGTAACATAGGTCAAGTCGATCGAGGTCCGGACTAAGCAGTGTGGCTTTGATACCACTATAGGTAGTTTAAGGAGTAATCTTTAGGTGCGGAAGCGAAATAATCTAGCTGCTTGGGAATTGCCCATGGGAAATGACCAGAATCGAAAGTGGCTACTAGAGTCATCGGTGTTGTCATGCTTGAAGCCTAAACCCAGAGATAGTGGGGTGCCGTGTGAGAAAGGGAGAGACAGGGAATATTTTTCTGTTAAGGGTTTTTCAATTGATCATTATTACATCCCTGAATTCCCCTTTTATATAGGTGTAGGTCATATTAACCACACCACTTAAGTGGCGCTCGTGGCCAATGTCTATGATATTTATCAAGATTCAATAAAAGAGAACAAAAAAATGAGGCAAGGGATAAAGTTTTTGAACGAGCCTATTTCTGCTGCAGCCTTCATAATCGTGTTTGGCCCATAAGTTTATAAAGATTATATTCATCAAAGAGCTTCATCTCCCTACCTCACATCGCCTCTAATTAATCACCATGGACCAAGTTTAGCAAGGGAGGGCATACGAATGGATTAATTAGCTACTTCATGATATGATACGATCATAATTTTAACAGCTAGGACTTGTCGATTCCACGGCAATTATGAAGCCTAATTCGGATTTCACAACCTGTATTTAAGGCGACTAACTCTAAGAGGCAATGGCTTAGACAATCAGAAATTAAGAAATTTGGAATGTCAATTCATCATCCTAGCTTTAGTTTAGTTGTTAGGTTTAGCTCTAGTTTACTTTAGATTAATTTGATATTGTAAATCTATTAGATGTAAACATTTTAGATTCATTTTGATGTGTTAACTATTGATTTCAATTCTTTCTTCGATTTGTTTTCCATTCGATAATTAGTTCATCATACCTTTTCCATGGATGTAATTTTCTGATAATGCCTCCCCGCGATACATGAAACCCTGTCGCTTCCTAGGTAGTTGTGAATTATTTATTGTTTAATTTTAGTATTCAGTCATTTTTAAAGTGTGAGTAATTTTTGTTAGTTGAATGATCCAAGTTTTCACATTTTATTACTTTAGATTTATTAGAACTAATTAGCATTAATTGTAGTGGCTTAAATTTGACCTCTCTCTGCGGAATTAGCCCTTAAGTATTATGGCTGATTATTGTACGCTCATGATAGAACTCTACCTCCTTTTACTATGGAATTTTGCATAGACTTAAAAGTCAAAATGGCAAGGAGGATACACCATTAGGACTCTTTGTTAATATGGACTCGAAGCATTGGTGGTTGTTACAAAGGAGACTATACAGTACCTCTTTATTTTAATTTGATCATGTAATGTGGAGTTTTTCTAGCATTATTAGTTATGCTCAACATATATTACTGCCGAAAGACTAAACGACTGGCAAATTGTTTCGCTAATAAGAGAATTGAATGTTTTCCATATCTTCATTTTGTTAACTCTCCCCTTCGCAAATGGGGCAGAGTTTCGCATGGAGAATTTCATGGAAGTTGCTTTCCTGAAACGATGAGTTGATAGTATATTTTTCCTATTTGTTGTAGGCCTTGCTCCTCATTTGCATTTAAAAGTAATATTTTTGAGCAAGATCATCTCACATGTTAGTTCTTTTCATATGGCCATCTTTTTCTACCTGATTAACAACACATTAGGATGATTGTACATTTCTTGCCAAGTCAGAATCAAATTGATGTCATTAGGATTAGAGTTATAGAATTGCATTAAGGATCATAAGATTCTACAATTGTCTAGAATAGTAAAAAATTATTTTTCTAAGAATAAAAATATTAAAAAGCATTCTAAAATATTATAGATATTCAATTTAACTAGCTTTGGTAGAAAATTTAGATTTAAAATATACATTGTTGTAAAGAATTCTTTAGTATAATCTTGCACAAGCATATTATGTTCTCCTTGGATTAAGCCCCAATCTTTGCTTGTTTACATTTTTTGTAGTGTTTTCTCCTAAATAAACTATCCGTCTTCATTTTGAGAGTTTTTCGATAACCTCTTTTGACCGATGGTACTATCTTCTAATCTTAGAACAAACAATCATTTCTTTTCATGCTTTTCTACTTGTCTATGATCGAATTAGAACAAACTATCATTTATTTTCACGTTTTTCTACTTGTCTTTGATCGAATTATTAATTCATTGCAGTATGGATCAGCAATAAAGATTGATTCTTCAAGTTTGGACCACAATAGTAGTAAATCTTCTCAACAAAATAGCTATACAAGTGTGACAGATCTCTTTGTCAAAGACTGTATTATACAACAGTGATCAAGTGAAAGAGGAGCGTTCAAAAGCATAGAAATTACCCTTCTTGTGTAGAAGATTTCTTTTTATTATTTTAGTAATGTACATGTTTCAAGTCGAGTTCTATTGTAAATGTCACATATTTTTAGTTAATGAATTTAACCTTTATTTTCTTAGGAAAAAATTTATATCTAGGGTTGCGCATTGAAATTGCTAAATCGTATTATGATATTGTCGTATTTTATTTGAACTAAACTAGGGTCATAAGATCCTAATGATTTTAGATTCTAATAGTAGTTGAATCAATGGAAGATTTTTAGATCATACAATTGTGGGATCGTAAGATTTGAATCGAAAGTTTGATAACCATGCCCTAAATCAATAACTAATCTCTGCATGCAAAGTTTAAACCATTACTGAAAGGTAAGCCTCACATGTTTGAGATCAAAGGATCTTATCTGTCTATTTGCTAATTATGCTGGTGTAGATCTAATGATCAATAAGATATTATAGTATACGATCTTGAATTTAGGTTAGTAATTTTTTAAAACTTTTGACCTCTTAGAATATGACTCAGCATTGCCCATATAATGATGCTCTATTCTTTTTTTTTTTAACCTTTAAAAGGTACAAAGCATCAGGACTATGTTCCTCTTGTTTTGGGGGTTGAGCAATTCTTTGACGATTTTCTACATTTTGAATGAGTCCTTATTAAAAGTAGTAAAAAGCTATAGGGGTTGCCACCATTTGACAACCATCACAATTGCGAAAATTTAGAGCGTTCATTTATCTAGTATTAAGCTTAACAATTCATTGTATTTGTGTTTCTAAATTATCAAGAATATATTATAAAAATCACAAATATCTCCAAACATCGAGAAACATAATTTTTTACATGACATTGTTTGATTACTCTCCAATTCCATTATATTGGAAGCAAAAACTAATTTTTAAAAGAAAAAACATATTAAAATGTATTGTTTGCTCCTCTTTCCCTGATCCTACCATCTTTGTCATGTTCCATGTTTTCGACGATAATCATAGCGAAAGGCTCCTTAATGGATGTCATATTTGCATAAGATTTTATAAGTGTTTCGGAGTCATTTAAGGGATTTAGATGCTTAATTATGTGACTTATTCCCCTATTTCTACTATTACGCTTGATTTCACTTGTTTTGAGATTTTTTGCTGATTTTGACCTTCTGAGCCAAGGATGTGAGTAGAATAAAGATTTTTGAGGACTTAAGGATCCAAGTAGATAGCAAAAATGGCCCTACGACACCTAACACGGATAAACCATGGTCAGTACAAGAGTCTAGGATGCTCCAAGCAGAAGCAACAGAAGGAGCAAGTGAGAACGATCAAGGTAGAGTCCACCACGGCCTATCTGTGGTGGATCCTGTTACATTTAATTGCGGCTGTACGAGTTCCACGTGTTTGGATGGTTTTGTAGACTTCATTTCCGCCATAAAAAGCCATTGTTGCTACTTCATTACTCCCAGATTCCATTTCCTCTCTTTAACATTCATCAATTAGATTAGAATTGAGATTGGATTAGCGAAAGAGAGAGTGAATTGAAGTGAAGATTTGTAAGTATTCCATTACGAGTTTGCAATGACAGTTCAAGCATGATCTTGGCTGAGCAGTTCTTTTCTCTTCTCTTTTTCTCATTTTAGATTTATGTTTTGTAATTTTGATTAGGATTTTGTTGTTTTGATTTTGGATTTATGCAATTAACAGTTAATTTCTCGACATTTCTTTGAGTGTTTTGCAATTGTTGGATTGTTTTATCAAATCTTAGATGTTTATTGTCTTGTAAGAAATTTGATCACTTTCTTGCTTGTTTTGGGTATTGAATGAAGAACTGAAGGTGAAATTCAATACTAGAATCCTAGGATTTGACTTGATTGTCTGGAGTGTTAAGAAAGCCACACCAATTAATAAACCACGAATTTGATAATTGCATGCTTAATGAACTTAAACAAATCGAGAGCCTTGAGAAATGGTAATTGGTTAGATTTAGGTATTTCACTTCACCTTGAAAGAGGGTTGTGATACTTTAATTGTCGGTTTTAAAACGACCAATGGAAGAAGAAACACTTGACTAATACATGGATTGAGAGATTGCTTGTTTTACTTAAATCCTTGATTATTTATTCGTAGGATTAGATAGTTGAATAGTTTAATTTCAAATCTCAAATTTAGATTTGCTTAACCTATGTTAAGGGGATAAAGCCTACTAGATCAACCTGTTCCTTGAGGGAGATGACCTTGATTACTACAACGCCAACGTGCACTTGCAGCTTGTCACTCCTTTTTGGATGACAACAATGGCCAATTTGCATTTTTCAATGAGAACACTGGCCCTTGATCCTAACATCTTCATCATGTTCCATGTTTTTGGAGAGGCTCCTTCTTCAGTTACAACAATGGCCAAGCTACATTTTCTAGTGATAGCACTGGCCAATGGCTCCATTTTTGACCTACCCTTTTTGCTTCTCTGGCGACAACCAGCATTTCTTCCCAATCTCTCTCTCTTACTAAGGTGTTCAAGGTTTAAGTTTGACGACAATGGTCCACCATTGTTATTGCAACATGCCCCCTCTATCTTTCTCTCCTATTTTAGGCGGCTGGCCATTGCGGAACCCTTCCATTATCTCCAGTGGCCCAGTTGATGCCAACCATTATTCTAGCAACAAGTCAACAATTATCCAATCCGTGGGTGTGGTGGCTGGGTGCTTTCTAGAGTTTAGAGGGGTTGAGTTGTTGTATTTCCTGTTTTTTTTGGAACTTTGTTTAAGGAGGGAACCCTTAATTATAATAAAGAAATCCTTCATGGCATGAAAAACACTAGCACCACTTTTGAAACAATATTTTGCATTTTTGTTGAGAATATTTATTTCCTTTTTTCAAAATTAATTACATTTTTTGCAATTAATTTCCCTTTTATACTGCTCATTTTACTAAAATATTTTCCCTTGTTATTCATAGTTGAGAAAACCTTAATTCCCCCATTCTATATATCAATTAATCGTCAATCTATTTCATAAAGTAACTCAATGTCATCTTATACTCAACAAATCTTGGGTAATTACTAAACACCCGTCTCCTAAAGCTTCTGGATTCATCATGTTGGATTCATTATGTAAACATTAAATCCCTCATTTGCTAATTAAGAATATTTATTTGGAGTAAAATTTGTTGTATTGGTTATAGATTTTGAGTTATTGACAATTTTGTTTCCTTGAATGTAGTTAGTAGGTTCAAATCGTTTTGTTTATGACATAAGTGTACTAAGAATGTGTGAAAATCATGGCATCTTTTTTTTGTTTTGGTTGCAAACTTATTACTTTTGATTGAGCTTTAAGTAGAGTTAGGCTTAGTTGTTTTTATTTGTTGATGAAATATTATCAAAACATTAGTATTATGGATTTTTTTCCTTTTAGTTTAGCATCAGTAGCAAAACCAATATTAAAGAAGATTGGTAACATTCCATATATTCAAGAATCCATTAAAAAAATTCCTCAACAATCATCTCTTGAACTTCTTAGATTGGTATGTTGAATATGAATTCTTGTTTGATAATAAAAAAACTCATTCTCTATTTTGAATTTGTTTAATTTGCTTAACTTGTTGTTGATAAGTGTCTAATTGGCATAGAATGTACTACTAATTGCCTATTGTGAGGCAGTTCTGACTGTTGATACAGCTTGCCTTGTTAATTTTATCTAGTATTTACTCATAGATAAGCAAAAGTTTAAGTATGAGCAAGTTATAAGTGCCCAATTTGTATCGGAATTTCAGGAGATTGTGCTTGCATCTTTAGGGATAAGCATGCATTGTTAGTGATTTTATGCAAGTTTTTATGTTTTATGCTCGAGTTTGGTGTCCTTGTTGATTTTTACAGACTCTAGCTAGCCTGACAGTCCTGCAACATAGATCGAGAAGAAGTAAGAGGCCAAGAACTAACCGTGAGTAATCTTGAACCGATCACAAACATCCTAGAGCCAGCCTGAACCTGTTAAGTAAGGCAAGAAGGTTCTCTTGGTCTAGCTCAACAACAGACCAAAATTTACAGCACTCTGAAGCATCTAGTGGACACCATGGTCATCCTGTGAAGGGAACCATGATCCGGGTAGTGCATATTATACATGATTGCTCGGGTTCCTCTGATTTGTTAATGTTTACTGCTTTGATTTCATCTATAAAGGAGCTTTTTCAGGCATTATTGCCATCTTATTGACCATCCAAATTAGGTTTTAGATAAGATTAGATAAAGAGAGAGCGAGTTGAAGTAGTGAATTTGCAAGGATTCCATGTCAAGTTTGCAGTCAATGCATTCAAGCGCGTTCTTTGGCTAAGCAATCCTCTTTTCTTGCCTTCTCTGTTCTCACCTTGGGATTTATGTTTTGTAATTTGAATTAGCTTTTATTATTTTGATCTTGGGTTTATGAAAAGTACTTTTTAGTTTTCCCAAACACAATATCTTATATGCAAGAATCTACCATCAAAAATAAGGGTGACAAGGTCAAGTTAGTCTAACAAAGCCTTTATCGCACCATCATTGGTAGTATAATTATCAACAATGACAGTAGAAATTCTCTTAGCAAAATTAAAATCAGTCATAAATTCAAGCAACACTTTGGAAATTGTTGCTTCATTATATGGGCATAGTGCATATGCATACCTAATGCAATTTACAAAGTTAAAACAATAAATTTATAAAACATACACACAAAATGTATTGAAGTAAAGTGTTGGGATGTTTTTAAGTGATAAACTAAAAGCCGCAAGTATACCGCTTTCGCTATAGTACTTAAGGGTCGTATCCTTGGGAATGATGGAAGAGATTTAGGTCATTGAAATTTCTAAAACTAACATTGCCTAAACCTAAGGAGATGCTTGATTTAGAAAATTTCAACTAAGCAATTAATAGGACCTCAACTAAAGAAATAAGCTAGTAACAAGGAGAACTTGAAGAAATAACCATTATTAAACTAAGTAATCAAACCAAGCTACTAAACGCATTCAACCAACCAAATCAAACCAAACCATTCGAACAATCAAAACCATTCAAAACCTAAGTAACCAACGAAACCATTCGAACTAAATCAACTTAGCCACTCAAATCAACTGATCAACCACCTACTAAATCAACTAATTCAACTTAACTAAATTCAGATTATTATTCAATCAACCAAACAAACCATCATCATCATTCAACATTAATAAAGCCATCTTACGAGATCAAAATTAGAACCATCAAGAACTAACTATATCATTCAGGCAAACTAAGCAAACCATTCACATTAACCATTCAAACCATTCACCATTCAGTCAGCACCATTCCAACAGCCACACCAATATTCGAATCATCACAAAACCATCATATTCTATCCATAAAATTGAAACCATCATATCAACAAAACCCAAACCAACCATTGATCATACCTAATAATCGAACCTATGCAACTGATACTAATGACAACTCAACCCAACTTAAACCAAGCTAATCAACTATATCAATCAATAACCTAGATTAAGCTACTTATTTTTTCAGCAAGGCTTTGAAGCAGTTAAAAGAGAAGTAGAGGAGCAGAGAGCAAATCGAAAATAGAAAACGACTGAACTCGGCACAGGGGAGAAGAATAGCCACTGCCAATGCCAACCAGACCAACCCTAGCCTCATCTCCCACCGTTAAACACCAAATCCAGCATTTGACCATAAACTGAATAGGAGAGGGTTAAAAAATGAAAAAATTCGACTGTCCTTGGCCAAAATCACTATAATAAAAGCTTGATTCATGCATAGCAACTAGAATTCGATAGAATCGACATTAAATTACATCAAAATCGAAACCCACAGCTAACTAACAACAAATGCTAACCCTAAAAATTGAAATGAAATATGTCTGAATTTTGAGAAAACAATTGCTAAAATTAAACTTACTAAACCTAAAGATTGTCTAACCTTTAACCTAGTGCTTGCCTTTGCAATTTATACCCGAGCTTCATCAATTTCTGCCCTTCGATCTCGCTTAGACGTGGATGGTAGAGATGAGGGACAACGATGGTGGTGTGCTGGCAGTTCAAGGTGCGTCGATGGTGGGGCATGTGGTGTGCTGGCAGTGTGTGGTGGTGGATGAGGATGTCGAAGATGGAGGAGAGATGATGAAGACTGAAAATGAGGAGGGGGTGTATCGGGTTTTTGGGTTTTCTAGGCTGAGGGGCTGAAGTCGAGAGGAGGAGAGAGAGTGCAAGAGGAGAAATAAGGATAGGGTCACGCATTGGGTACGTGCCAGGCTAGGGAGAACGGGTCACATGTCTTGCATGTGAGAGAGGGAATTGGGCCGGTCAAATTGGGCTGCTTTGCTTTGCTTTTCTTCTTCTTTTTTTTTTCATTATTTTCAATGGGCTAAAATAGGAACTGGGCCGAGCAATCCGAATCAGTTTGAGTCAAGTCGGCCCAGTTCTTCGTATCCAGCATTTTTCTTGTACTTTTCTACATTTTTTCATAATTATTTTCATTTTATTCAAAACCTACAAAACAAAATAAAATCAAATAAAAACCTAAAAATAATAATTATAGTGAGCATAAAACAGGTGTAAAAGTAGCTTAAAAATAGCACATTTTTAGCACGAACATAAAGTAAGCAACATGTTCCAACAAACAGCAAGTGATATACAGCACAACACATGGCACTAAGGAACAAGCAACATATTATGACAAATGGGATACAAAGTCAACTACTTTATGAACAAAATACTTTTCATAGATTAAGAATATTCTTAAATTAAGAAGGTATCATGAAAGATAGAAGGAGCAGGATACTAGAATGTGTCTTACTGAATAAGATGAATTCATAGAGTCTAATCATCATTAATGAAATAAGTCATCCTTTTCTTGTGGGTTTGAACCCCACAAACCAGAAGTAATATCTCCTCCTTATAAGCACGCATGATATGGACCTTTAAAGCATTGCTTGAAATTACCTTTAAATCGGGATTCAAACTATTTGAATATCTTCTAAATACAATCTGATTAACTGTACAAAGAGCATACCCATGCAACATGTCGACCTAATTAATGTTAAGGTTTTGATGATAACAATCCAAATGTACTAGTCAATATATTGTGCTTGAGTTGTATGTTGAGATAGGATCCGGAAAATACTTGGAGCGGTTCGAATGAGCATGGAGCATCAAAGTTGATACATGTACAAGGAGCCTTGCTGATAACAGGAGCCTTAGGCTTGGTATTTCTTTTATTTTTTTAGATTCTTGTTAATATGCCAATTAGAAGGTCCTTGACTTAGCGTTGCTTTGAAAGATTTTTTTTAAAGTACTGTAGAACATTGCCTCAGAACAGTTCTGAGAAATCAGGTCTGCAGTGTTTTGACATCAAAGACAAAAACGAGTTTCAAGGTTTTAAAATGATTTTTGACTGTCGAATTTCTTGAAATAATTAGGATTAGTTTTTCTGATGTAAGTTGAGCCTAAAAAGGATTTCTCCCTTTAAAGATAATGATGAAAGATTTTATCCTATTTTAAAGAAAAGAATATTTATCAAGGGGAGAGATTTTAGGGACTTGAGAGAGCTTATCTTATCTTTAAAGGAAGAATATCAAGTGGAAAGGTTTTAGGAGTTTGATTGTTAGAGTTATTGAGTGGAGGTGATCTTCTCTGTTTCCTAATCTTACGGCACAAGCACCCACTCCCACCTCTCCATTTAAGCCACCTCTCTCCTCAAGAATTTTTCAAGGTTTTCCAAGGGTTTAAAATTATATTTGTGAGTCTAAATTTTTTGAGAGAAAACCTTCAAAGAGAGTGCTAAATCGAGTCTTCAATATTAGCATAATAGGGATTGTACTGTACCTTACATTCAACTTGTTTAGAAGCATTCAGGTAAGGGGTTTTTCTTTTTCTCTTTTCCATCAGTGAGATAATAGAGTGTCCAAGTCTAGGGAGATGCTGGACGTGGTGTTTGTAACGAGGCTCTTGGGGTAGAATAAGTTACGTGGTGTTTGTTACGAAGGTCTCAGGGTAGACCAAGTTATGTATGTAACTAAGTCATGTGTGGTGTTACAGTTGTAACGTGTTTAGCCCGTCTAGTGAAAGTTTGTTGAAATCCTATAGGGGTATGTCATGGTTTTTACACCTCAGTTGGGCCAGAGGTGATTTTTCACATAAAAATACTGTGTCTCCTTTATTATTTCCGTAATTAGCTTTGTTTCTGCTTCACTCCAAACACGCAGTCTAAATAGTTTTCACGAGTGTTCTGAGATAATCAAAAAATTTGGTAGACACAATTTACCCCCCTCTTGTGTCCTTGTGAGACTAAATTTGACAAGTGGCATCAGAGTAGAGTTCTCATACCTAGGTTAACACTTTGAGAGATCCTGAAAAGATGCGTGCACCATAAGAAATTTTGGAGGGTCAGTCTGTGACTGGACCACCATACTTCAATGGACAACATTACAACTGGTGGAAGAATCGTATGGAGAATTGCATTCAAGCTGATGACTACGAGTTGTGGATGATCATGGAGAATGGTCCTTGGATTCCAATGAAGACCACAGAAGATGGCAAGCCCATCCCTAAAAAGTCAAATGAGTTCGACTCAGGTGATTTTAAAAAGATGGAGAAAACGCTAAGGCCAAGAAGTTGCTGTACTTTGGCCTTGGACACTCGTATCTCAGAGTGTGAGTCTGTAAAAGAGATATGGAATGCCCTCTGCATATCTCATGAAGGAGCCAACTAGGTTAAATAGTCCAGGATCGAGCTGTTAATGAGAAAATATAAGCTGTTCAAAATGAGCAACAAAGAGGCGGTGATGGATATGTACACTCGTTTTACGTATAGCACCAATGAGCTGAAATCTTTAGAGAAATCCTTTACCACTAAAGAATTGGTAAGGAAGATCCTATAGTTTTTGCCTCAATCATGGGAAATGAAAGTTACAGCCATCCAGGAAGCAAAGAAGATGAACGAATTTTCTTTAGATGGGCTCATTGGAAACCTTCAAACATACGAGTTAAGGAGAAGCTCCCAGGTGAAGAAAGAAATAAAGAAAGACCGAGGCCTTGCTTTAAAGGCTATGGAAAGTGATGATTCGGATTTGGATAAAGAAGAAATGGCCATGATAACTCAGAAGCTCAAGAAATTCTTCAAGAAGGCTGGAGGGAACCTCAAGAAGGGAAGTATCAGTAAGCCAAGGAGCAGTGATCGTGATCAGTTCTCGGGTTGCTTCAAATGTGGGAAACATGATCACATCGTGAAGAATTGCCCCATGCAGAAGGAAGAACAGGGGTCAGAATAGTTCCGAAATCATGGCAAGAAGCCGCAACAAAGTCACTCTGTAAAGCGTTTCACCAAGGCTATGATGGCAGCCTCGGTTAAACTTCGGAGGAAAAGGGCTCTCAAGAAGAAGAAGAAGAAGCTGCAGTGGCCATCATGGCCAGAAGTGAGTCCGAAACAGACTGTAAATTGGTCGAGAGCTTGTCCCAACTCACGGATAAGGTACGTGGTCTTAACAAAGCTAAAATTGAGAAATCACTGCTTACTTTAATGGATGAACGTGATGCAATAAATGCTGAAAATTGCATGCTTAAAGAGGTCTGTTCCGAATTGGAAAAGGATGTTAGAATGCTAGAAAGGAACAAATAAGAACTTGAACGTGTGAATGAAATCCTCTAATGTGAGAAACTTAAGGCAGAAGAAAGGACCCTTACCTTATGTAAAGACCTTGACACGCTTAAGGACCTCATGAAAATGAGAGGGAAAGTGTTCAACACTAATCTCTCAATTCTAGAAAGTGCATCCCTAGATCTGAAACTTAAGCTAGAATTCCTGGTGAGCAAAAACAACTAGCTGCGTGAAGAGGCCCATAAGGCCGAATATGATCTTGCTCAGACCAGATGTTCGAACAGTTCCTCAGAAGCACTTAATTGGCTAAATACTCACTATAGTCGAAACAAAAAAGGACTAGGATTTGTGAATATACGTGTCATTAAACTAGTGAACAAAAAATATGTTGGACTTCAAGAAAATATAATTTGTTTTCACTCTGGAAACACTGGTCATTATCGATATACTTGTCCTTTGAGAAAAAGGGCCGTGGAGTGAAACTCACTGCATATTAAACAAATGTGGATTAGGAAAGGCAAGTTAACCTCCATGTCAAAGAAAATGGGACCCAAGTGGATCTTGGTTTCCAAGACTAACACTTAGCTGTTTTGCAGGCCAAAGTGAGAGGAGGCAATCAACTATGGTTCATGGATAGCGGTTGCTCGAGGCACATGATGGGAGATAGATCAAACTTCGTCTCACTTACAGCCTTTAATGGAGGGAGTGTGGCATTTGAAAACGATAAATCTGGGAAAATTATCGATGTAGGTAAGATAGGATGAAGAGTTGGAACTTGGTCTTTTGAGAAAAACCTCCCGCTCACTCAAAGCTCCATGATAGATAACGGTAAGGCTTCTGAAGGTGAACCAAGTCCTGGATTTGATAGTGTGGAAGGTGGGAAGAGAGTAAACCAGTCAGGGGGAAGCAATGCGGATCCTGATTTGGAACAAAATCGGCCCACTCAACCCGATCCTTCCCGAATTGATATAAGAACAGGGTCCAGAACAGATCCAAAACCTGTTTCACCAAGTATCCAGGGGAGATTGGAAAATGTGTCTGTGGATCCATTTATTCCACGACCCTAGGAGCACTAGAGTTCACACCCCCTTTACCAGATTATGTATGACATTAACACAGGGGTGCAAACAAGATCTAAACTCAAAAACTTTTGTACTTTCTATGCCTTTTTATCTAACATTGAGCCAAAGAATGTTCATGAAGCTCTTGCAGATTCTGACTGGGTTACAGCTATGTAAGAGGAGCTTCATCAGTTTGAAAGGAATAAGGCTTGGCACCTTGAACCATGGCCTAAGGACAGATCGATAATTGGTACTAAGTGGGTGTTCAAGGACAAGTTGGATGAATTCGGAACAATCACTCAGAACAAGGACAGGTTGGTGGTTCAGGGGTACAACCAAGAAGGGGTTGATTATGAGGAAACATTTGCACCTGTTGCATGGATCGAGGCTATCGGCATTTTTGTGGCTTTCGCAAATCACATTGAAATGGAGCTGTATCAAATGGACGTCAAGAGTGCATTCCGCAATAGATATTTTAAGGAAGAAGTGCATGTAACCCAACCCCTTGGTTTTGAAAATCCTGATTTGCCTAACCATGTTTTTAAAGTTGACAAAGCTCTTTATAGTTTAAAACAAGCTCCTACAACTTGGTATGAACACTTATCAAAATTTTTAATCGATAATGGTTTTCAAAGGGGCAAGGTTGATAATACTCTGTTTCTCAAATCAAAGGGGGGATGTTTATTGATTGTTTAAGTATATGTTGACCACATTATATTTGGTGCAACCAACAATTATTTACGTGATGAGTTTTCAAAATTGATGAGGAGTGAGTTTGAGATGAGCATGATAGGCGAGCTTAATTTTTTTCTTAGGCTTGCAAATCAAGCAAACCTCAAACAGAACTATGATATATCAACAAAAAGGAGTTAATTAAGCGGTTTGGAATGGAATCAGCTAAGCTCATAGGCACACCCATGTCTCCTTCAACAAGGTTGGTTGTAGATGACGAGAGTCCATCAGTTGAGGAGAAATTATATAGGGGCATGATAGGGTTGCTCCTATATCTAACGGCCAGTAGACCTGACATTATTTTCAGTGTTAGTCTGTGTGCCCATCTTCAGTTAAATCCTAAAGAAACACATTTGAAAGCTATAAAACGGATTTTGAGATATATCGGACTTAGCGTTATGGTATCCTCGGGGGTGCAACTTTAACCTCATTGGGTATGCGGATGCTGATTATGCTGGATTCTTGGTTAATAAAAAAAGCACTTTAGGTATGGCTCATTTTTTCGAACCCTGTTTGGTCTCTTGGGCAACCAAGAAATAGCACTCTGTTGCCATGTCCATAGCAGAAGCCGAGTATGTAGCGGCTGCTTCTTGTTATGCTCAATTGTTGTGGATACGGTAACAACTCAAGGATTTTTCTATTGACACGAGATGCATTCCCATATTTTGTGTAACACAAGTGCAATTAACATTGTCGAAAACCCATGTCAACATAAAAGGACTAAGCATATTGACATATGTCATCACTTTTTGAGAGACAATGTTGAAAAGGGCTTAATTTCAATGAATTTTTGTGCCACTGACAAACAAATTGCTGACATCTTTACTAAGGCACTGAGTAAAGAGCAGTTTGAGAGAAATAGACTTGAATTGGGTATGATTAAAAGGACTTGAGCATACTTGTTTAACCCCCAATGATTGATTAGTTAAGGGTTTTTAGGCCAAATAAATTGATCCAATGGATGCATTTAATTCCTGTGCTATTATTGGCATATATGTGGAATATAACATGTTGACCCTCGTTGGGGTCTAACGATGTTGCCCTTAGTGTTTGTTGTCATCGAACATTTAGCAGTAAGAACATGCTCTAGAAATAGACTAGACTACTATTTATATCATATGCTGACTAAGTGGCGTTATTAAAGGTATGGTGGAAACTGAATTTTCCTTTTCATTTGCACCTAACCTATAATTTATAGCCCGCCTAGTGTGCAAGCAAACATTCTCTCTCCTCAAAAGGGGTCGAAATAAACTCTCCCAAACCCCCTCGATTTTCGGTCAAATCATGTCAACATTAAATCCTCCTATTCTCTCTCCTGTAAACCAATCCATCCATCTCTCTCTCTCTTTCACAAAGAACCCGACCTCCTTCTTCGTCCTTAAACCTATTTAAACCCTAACTTCAAATCGTCCCTATTCCTCAAAATGCCAAGAAGTCATGGTGGCAAAGACTTCTCCAAGCGCGAGACTTTTCACCCGAGATCACTATAGGACCAATTATTGAGAAAAAGGGAAGGAGGTTGGATGAGTACTGAGGGAGTATCACCGGCGCCTCCATCCCCACAAAAGGTCACAATGGGTATGAAAAACACTCCTTCATCTTCTTTTTTTATTACTCCTATTTTTGGGTTCCTGAAGAGTTTTGACTTGCAATCAGTGGGTTTGAATCTTAATATGGTACCTTCGGTGAACCCAATTACGGGATTGGAGATAGTGGTGTATGATCCGGCTATGGTTGAGTTAGTGGTGTATGATCCGACTATGGTTGAGTAGAGATTAGGGGGAAATAAGGCTGAGTTAGTTAGGTAGTCTAAGGATTTTGGTGTTGAGTATGTTGATGAGAATCCTTCGTTTAATGAATTTGTTGTTGAAAATGCTGAAGATAGTAATGAGGATGAACCAATTTTGAGGTTCAAAAGGACCGTCCCAACCAAGCCCCAAACAATGACCAAACCGACCCTTAAATGCCAAAGAAAGACGACCACCTCACCTAAGGCACCTCTCACTACACCCTTATCAGGACCTCGAACTTGAAGTTCAGGTCCTCCCATTGTGCTGCCCTTGCCAGAAGATAAGTTGAAAGTCATGTCTAGAAGAAAAAACTGGTCCTTAAATCCACCAAAACATCCACCAAAACACCCACCAAAATACTCACCAAACCAGCTCCAGTCAAGAAACCTGCCCAAAAACGGGCTGCCTGAGAACAAGTGTCAAAACTAGTTGAAGAATCTGATGAACTAAAGAAAAAGAAAGTTAGGAAACACATGCATGAGCACTTCCTCCAAAAATTTGTGGTTCGAAGGAAGGCGGTTAAGGTGTCATACTTTCAGGAACAGCAGCTAGGGGTGTTCTTGGAGAAGTTGGAAATTCAGGCTTGGTTGGACTTGTTCACAGACACTAAGAGAGGGTGTTCAGTTCTAGACTTAGCTGAGTTTTATGCGAACTGTGTTGTCATCAATGGAGTGGTGACAAGCACAATTAATAATCATGAGGTACGATTTGATGCTAAGGAGCTAGGTGAGTTACTTGGGGTGTCGTCAGAAGGTTTTAATGTGTATGTATGTGAGGACAAGAGCGTACTTAGTGATGATGATTGTTGGAATTGACTCGAAGACTAGCAAAAAAGTCCCCATTTGACTGAGTCCTGGCCTGTGAGAAAGGAGGAAATGATGCCTTTGCATCGACTATTGTTTTGGTTTGTGATTAAGAATATAAAGCCCCAAGGAGAGGGACGCAACCTTGCTGATCCCATCGACATGTGTTACACTGATTTGTTAGATTAGGGTAAGAGAAGTAACTTGCCTGTAATCATAATTAGCCATATTGGGAGAATTGCTAACACGTCCAAGGATCATGGCATGGGGTATGGGTTCTTGCTGACTTCAGTATTTGAAAAACTTGGGATTCCATTGTAGAAGAAAGTAGGCTTTCAGGTCAGTGATGAAATTGGCAATAGGACCTTGATTGGGTGTGGTTTCAGGGTAACAAAAGGCAGCAGTGCAACTTCAGAACAGGGGCCCCAAACACCCCTTGGCTGTATTCCTAGTGAAGCCTCCACATCTAGCGCTCCAAGAATTAACACACTGTTGCAGGATCAGATTACATTGAAGGGAGAGATAGCTGAAATAAAGCAGGTGCTTATAGACGAAAAGGCTCTCAATGTAAAACGTTACGAGGTTCTGCTGAGTGCCCTTCTTGCCCTCATAGCCAAATTTCCTCCTCCACTATCCTCTACCTGATTCTGTTCCTTCCCCTATTTCCAACACTGTTTTTGAAACACTTGGTTATGTATGTGATTGGTAGTGGTTTATGAATGTTCTTAGATGGTTTATGCATTTATGCTATGACTTTGCTTGTTGCATGTGTTACCTGTTTGTGCGTGACTTGGATGGCCAATATCATTACTGTACCGTACACATGAGTATATCGCTGTTATTTCCTGCATTACCACTTTGGTGGTGATTGCATCCACACTGGATTTCAACTTCCAGCCTCCTCATCCTTTTCGATGATGTCAAAAGGGGGAAGATGAGTATGACCTCGGTTCGATTGATTTGCCTAGTTTTAAGTTGCCCTCTTCACTCATGCTTTCTCTCTTATGTGGATTGAATAAACTATTTTGGCACTAATGGATTTTGCCCTGTTATAGATGACGTCTAACGGTCATTTGGTTTGTGATCATTAAAAAGGGGGAAATTGTTGACTCAATTAATGTGTAAGGTTTTTATGATAACAATTCAAATGTACTAGTCAATATGTTGTGCTTGAGTTGTGTGTTGAGACAGGATCCGAAAAATACTTGGAGCAGTTCGAATAAGCGTGGAGCATCAAAATCAATACATGTGCAAGGAGTTCAGCTGATAACAAGAGTCTTAGTCTTGGTATTTGTTTTATTTTTTTAGATTCTTGTTAATATACCAATTAGAAGGTCCTTGACTTAGCGTTTGCTTTGAAAGGTTTTTATTTAAAGTACTTTAGAACACTGCCTCAAAATAGTTCTGAGAAGTCAGGTCCACAATGTTTTGACGTCAAAGGCAAAAGTGAGTTTCAAGGTTTTAAAATGATTTTTGACTATCGAATTTATTGAAATAATTAGGATTAATTTTTCTGATGTAAGCTGAGCCTAAAAAGGATTTCTCTCTTTAAAGATAATAATGAAAGATTTTATCCTATTTTTAAGAAAAGAATATTTATCAAGTGGAGAGATTTTAGTGACTTAAGAGATTTTATCTTATCTTTAAAGGAAGAATATCAAGTGGAAAGATTTTTGGGGTTTGATTGTTAGAGTTATTGAGTGGAGGTGATCTTCTCTGTTTCTTAATCTTACGGCGCAGGCACCCACTCCCACCTCTCTATTTAAGTCGCCTCCCTCCTCAAGAGTTTTTCAAGGTTTTTCAAGAGTTAAAAATTATCTCTGTGAGTCTGAATTTTCTGAGAGAAAACCTTCAAAGAGAGTGCTAAATCGAGTCTTCAATATTGGCATAATAGGGATTGTATTGTCCCTTACATTCAGCTTGTTTACAAGCATTCAAGTAAGGTGTTTTTCTTTTTCTGTTTTCCATCAGTGAGATAAGAGAGTGTCTAAGTCTTGGGAGATATTGGACGTGGTGTTTGTGACGAGGGTCTTGGGGTAGACTAAGTTACGTGTTGTCTGTAACGAAAGTCTCAGGCTAGACTAAGTTACTTGTGTGACTAAGTCTCATGTGGTGTTACAATTGTAATGTGTTTGGCCCGTCTAGTGAAAGTTTGTTGAAATCTTACAGTGGTAGGTCATAGTTTTTATGCCTTAGTTGGGCCAGAGGTGGTTTTCCATGTAAAAATACTGTGTTTCCTTTATTATTTTTGCAATTAACTTTGTTTCTGCTTCATTCCAAACACGTAGTCCAAGCAGTTTTGACGAGTGCTCTGAAACAATCGAAAAAGTTGGTGGACACAATTCACCCCTCTTTTGTGTCATTGTGTAATTAAATCTAACACAATACAATCATATTCCAAAATTCTTGTCTAACAACATCAAGATTGAACTTATACTTTCCCACTGAAATGGAGAACTTCTCTTTTTAAGGTTGCTCTTAAGATTCTTTGTTTTACATCAACTTGATTTCTCACCTTAAGATATCTTTTCAAAAGGTCTCTTAAATGTGTGGTTCCACTCTTGCTATCACCAACAAAATCTTTCTTACATCCATTGTAAACTGCCCTTATTTTTCCTTTCATCATATTTCTTCTCAAAATGACCCCACATACTTGAGGTTAGCTTCGTCTTACACCCACTCTCAACATCAATATCTTTTGTTTGAGCACTTACACATTTAGGGAAAGTTTGTTACGTGTTACTGTGATTGTAATTTTAGGCACCTACGTCATCTCTTTCATTAGGAGTAGATCATCCTCTGTGTATTGATTCCTCATCAATATGATTAAGAAGACTCACAATGATGAGCCAACTCAATTTCCCTCATAAGAGATGAGTGGATATGAATGAAGAACATTTATTAGGACTTTAGAAGCAACTCATATGCATGGACAATAAAATTAGACATAAATCTAAAAAATGCAAATTAAGAAAATTTCAAAATTTAAGAATCCTCAGTTGATAATAACAAAAAATTTTCATCAAGATTATGAATCAGCTTAGATGACTTAACCATCACTGGACCCCTCCAGCCTTTTAATCTAATCAAAAACCTAAAAAGACATTTTGAATTTATAATACCTAAATTCAAGAATGTAATAAACAAGATGTAATACAAGAAACAAGATCAATAGTAGCATTCTAGGCTGTCAATTATGCATCGAAAGCATCAGAATCCAATGCACATTCATTTTTCAAATTTTGGTGAAATCGTAACATTTCATAACAATCAATTCACATTAAAAAATATCAAAGATTATTTTCAAGAATATGGAAAAGGGTCCTCAGAAAAAAACGCTTATAATTTGTTGTCAAAGAAAGACAAATCTTAGGTCTCAAAGATTATATTCCTATAATAGGACCCTCCAAAACCAATTTTCTTCAGAAAATCGAAGATACAAACTCGTGCATAATGTAAAACCTACTTCGAACAAAAAAGAGGAAGAAGGGAAAGGGATGTTAACTCACTATTCTTTAAATCGGAAGAAGTTTGACGCTTGGATTTGTTATTAAGGACAAAAAGAGAACTAGATATATCAAGGATTTGACAATAGGATGTATAATGTCAAGGAATTTGATCTATTGTTTTGAAACCCAAAATTACCAAAAAAAAATTAAATTAATAGAGGATGGTTACTAGGAGGAAGAGGAGGGTGGCCTAGGCTGTGGGAGCGGCGGACCAGCGACGTTATTTGGTTGGCTACTGGTTGGGTGTTAGTGGTATGCGAAGTGCCAAGTGCTGAGTGCTTACTGAAGTATGAATTGCTCAGATTTGCTAAATGTTAGCTGTGTAAGAAGCACTAGCGAGGACCATTTATGATGATAGAGAAGGACGCAACAGGCAAATGCTATGTTGGGGTGGGGTGCATTAAGTGGGCTTATTTACATGTGGGACTGGGGAGGACTGGAGGAGTCAGAAGTGAACTAGGGTTTCGCTTTTGAGATTTGATGACTTTTAAGTTAGCTAAATATTTTGTAAAAAAAGTTAAACTAATTTAGTAGGATTTTTAATCAGATTGGGATGACCAGAATTTGAATTTGATTCGACCCAATTTAGATTTAGATTTTTTAAAATTGAATTTAGATTAGATTCTTTCATTGGATACGAATCAGATTTCTTAGCCTTGAATTGGGTGAGATTTGCCTTGAATTTGGATTACACTACAATTCCTATTCCTTGCACATCATTCTATTAACAACATCATATCAAATCTCAACTCTGGTGTAAGGACTTGTTCTTCTCTAAAAAATTTATGTGCTTCCTCTGCATTTTTGTCTCTTATAGAACCCAAGAGCTCTCAAAAAGTTGTTCAAGGCCCCGATTGAACCTTAGCTATACAAGAAGAACTCAACTAGTTTAAAAAATGGCCCTTGACCGCCTGATTTGAAGAACAAACCTAGTTATTGACACCAAATGAGTGTTTTGAAATGAGCTAGATAATTCTGGTAATGTGGTTAAGAATAAGGCTTAACCGGTGGTTAAAGATCACAACAAAGAAGAAGGGAGAGACCACGATAAGGCCTTTACCCCTGGGTTTTGAAAGCCCTAGTATCCAACTTATGTTTTCAAGTTGCATAAAGTCCTCTATGGATTGAAACAAGCTCCTAGAATGTCGTACGAGAGGCCTAACAAGTTCATACTCAAAAATAATTTTAAAAGAGGAAAAAAGAACAAGACCTTGATTATTAAAACAAAAGGGGCAGATTTCTTGTTTGTACAAATATATGTTTATCATTATTATTTGATGCTACTGATGAAGTTTTCCACAATGAATTCTCTAAGCTTATTAGCAAGGAATTTGTGATGACTAGATGGAAGAGTTGAACTTATTCCTTATACGAGGAATCAAGTAATGCGAAGATGACATCTTCATCACCAAATAAAATATGTCAAGGAACTATTAAAGAAACATGGACTTAACATTTCAAAACTTGCCAAAACTCCAACAACTTCCAACTATAAGTTGATTTAGATTTAAGTGGTAAACTTCTCCTTGAAAAGATATATAAAAGTTTGATTAGATCATTACTATATTTAGTTGCAAGCAGGCCTTATATTATATTTCGTGTTTGCTTATGTGTAAGATTTCAATCACCTCCCAAGGGATTACACCTCAAGAATGTTCAAATATGTTGCTGGAACCATTTGCCTTAGATTGTCATATCTAAGAGTGGTAAGCTGAAGATAGCGGTGTGCAAAACCGGCTAACTAGAGTTTTGGTTAACCGAAAATCAGTTAACCGATTTTCGGTTCTAAAAAATTGATAGAAAAAGTACATCTTATTTATGTCAATTTCTTAAACAATCTCTTCTATCATGGTATTCTAAGAAGAAAAAGTCAATGGCTTTGTCCATGTTTGAAGCTGAATATATTGTTGCTAGGGCATGATGTACTCAAATACTATAGATCAGCCAACAACTCAAAGACCTTTGACTAGACTACAAGAAGATTCGTACCAAGTGTGATAACCAAAGTGCTATCAACATCGCCATGAATCCTGTTTAGCACTCATGAACTAAGCGTATTGAAATAAAGTATCATTTCATCGAAGATTATATGGAAAGAGATGATATTTTCTAGATTTTGTGCCCACTAATATGCAATTGGCTAATATCATTACCAAACTCCTTAGTGAAGATCAATTATGTTTTATCCAAAGTGAATGAAAATTAATGATCACTCTGCATGAATTGAAGGGGAATAATTCCTCTTAATAATTTCTGTGGTAAGAAAAATGATTATCAAGGAGCTTGACTTTAATATCTTCACATTTTTAAGGTAGCAGAAGTTAAGTTATTTCATGTACTAATTTCAGCAAGTTCTCATGTTAACATAGATTAATTCGTAGTAACTCCATTTTTTTCCATATCTATCAACTGTGAAAAGGTTGTGAAGCTCTAGCATGCATCAATGTTTCATGCTTTGAAAATCATCCGAACCTGTTACATCACTCACCCATGGTCATTAATTCTTATCAACTTTTCTCTCAACCTACCGTAACTCGAATTATGTCTCTCCTTCACCCCACTTTCAACTCACCAAAGCGCTAACCTAGAAAACCACTTTCTCTCAAAACTGTTTGCCAGTATCAAGCAAAACTATCTTCTAAAAAAGTGAAAAGATGCTCCTTTTGAGTCTAGTCTAAGGTGTATCACACTAAGCTCTCAATCCCCTGTTCCTAAACCTCCAAAGAAGCAAGAAAGAATGTTGGACGAGAAGTTAAGGAAATTAAATTCAAAATTGTGTGAGGCTTATAAGGAAAAGTTCCTCCGTATATTTCTATAATTGGATATGCTTGATGAGCAGTTTAAGTGAGGTAGTAAGGCACTTTTTAACAAATTAGGGGATAGGAAGATGATTTCTTATGTTTGTTTGGATTGAGACTTCTTCATGAAAGAAAAGTTTGATTTTTCTCATGTATTTGAAAGGATAAACTATAGAGAATAGTTTGATATTGGAACTAAGGTTTATCTAAATTTGGTTAAGCTTTTCTATTCTAATGTGAGGAAACAAGGACCTAAGCATATGGTGATAGTTGGGAAGCAATGAAAGCATATTCATATATTGGAACTAAGGTTTATCTAAAGTTGGTTAAGCTTTTCTATGCTAATATAAGGTTTATCTAAATTCGATCAAGGATATAGATTTTAGTATGTCTAGTGCAACCTTAGATTAGATCTTTAATCTCATGGTTAAGACTACCAAGGTTTGCTATGAACCTAGAAGTGACTGTGTAAATGCTTACATCGATAACTACTCTCAATTTAAGGTCTCTAGTGAAAACAAAAGCAAGCCTATACCTAGTTATTCTCTAAACCAAAACTCTTCAATGATTTTCTCGTAATTGTGTTTTAATTGTGGTTGTTGGGGCTCTCATTTTAGATGCATAGTTAATGCTACAGGCAGCTAAAAAGGGTTTAGAGTTTCAAGGGAGTAAGTTGTTTAGAAGTGGTATGGATTTTCAAGCTGTTTAACTGACCTATAGCTTTGAGCCTGTTGGTTTTCACCCAATTTAAAAATATATTGGAGCCACGTTTCTCCATTGAACTAATAGACCCATTAATGCAATCCTTGCGCCTAATTTACATTTTGTTCACCTTCCAGCCCCTCAAATTCTATAATGTGCAACATCAAAATGGTAAAAATGTTGTAAATGCTACCAATAACATAACATAGAAAAAAGGTGAAACATGGATGCAATGCTAGCTTTAGCCATATGACAACATAAATTGGTCTTGTGACTTATATAATAAGAACTAACTTCATGAACGTTTTTTTTTTTTTTTTAAGAAAAAGAAATCTGATATGTAATGCTAATACTTTTTAGATTGGCATTTTAGGAGCTGTGAAAGTGATAGAAATCCAGTGATTTAAGGTGCATGGTTGAAGAGTTTTTACATTGGCATTTTAGGAGTTGTGAAATTGGAGAATTGGTATAAGAGTTGAGAATTTTGTGCTCACACATTAGGGCTTCATTTGTTATGGACTTTGATTATCATTGGGCCTAATCACATAAAAGAAATTGCTAATAAAAAGGATTCAAATTGAAGTATGCTAGGAAGAGTGAAAGAGGTAGTTTACAAAGTCAATTAGAGAGATCGATTAATGAGGATTTTGTGCCACTTTACTTGATTCTTCAAGAACACTATTTGTTATTGTCTGAATTCATGCACTAATACTTTATTTCGGCAAAAATAGGGTCTCGAATGTGATTAGATTGATGATTTGCCCCCCGCATTGTCCCTTTCAAGTGTAGTATTGAATTTGGTTTTGAATCATAGTCTTTGTGTGTAAAACATTGTGGTTTTAGGTTATTTCTGAAGCGCAAGCACTAGTTGTAGTGGAGAGGCCTAATGTTACTCGCTTTGGGGATATAACTGCTGCATGTTTCTCTACTGATGGGTGTTGGAAGTCTACTCTCTTTTTTCCCCCTCATAAATCCCTGAATCTGTACACACAGACACATACACACACACTCTCTCTCTCTCTCTCTCTCTCTCTCTCTCTCTCTCTCTCTCTCTCTCTCTCTCTTCAATTTGAACGTATGTATTTGATTAGACCTACAATGGTGATTCCCTCTCTTAAGTAGTATTAAATTTGTTTTTGGATCATAGTCTTTGTGTATAAAACATTGTGATTTTATGTTAACTTTCAAGGATGAGCGCCTAGTTGTTACGGAGGCACTTGAAGTCACTAGATTTTGGGAGGTAATTGCTGCACGTTCTCTACCACTAGTTGTTGGAAAGTATACTCTCGTTCGTCCACCTCATAAACTATTAGTTTCGTACGCATAATTTCTTTTTGTCGATTTGAATACGTATATTTAACTGAAGTTATTTTGACAGGGTACTTAGTCATATATGACCGAGTTTATCTTGTAATTTAATATTTAAAAATATACGTGTAATTTGGGTAGTTTAAGAAATCTTAGATTGATTATGGATAGTATTATTAATAATTTATAAGGCTTCAGCTATTTCATTATAATTACATATTTCTTTCATGGCCTAATTTGCTATCATTCATGATTCATACCCTCTTCTCTTCATAGCCTCTGAGTCTTTGATCTGAAATTTATCTCAATTTCACTATTTCTTTAGCTCTTTAGCTCTTAGGTTATCAAAATGAACAAGTTTTAAGTTAGCATAGACTTTGTGAACCTCTTGTCCTTAAAGGTGGAAATTCCTCAAGAAAAGGATAGTGTGACCTTAATGATTGTAATATGTTGTTTTAGTTTTCTTGATTTACACCCACAACTCTCACACAAAGCTTATTGCCATATTCAACTAAAGATTGAGTCACAAAATAAATACATAAACGAGATTCCTCTACCAGTAGGTGAATGCAGGCATAGGTAAAGAGGCATGGTTTGTCATGATACACAAGTGACAGGCAACAGCCAAATGTACATATTACTAAGAAAATAGCATAGCACAATTACACCACAATCTATTCTTAAGTAGAACACCAGTTTCTAGTCCACTAAAGCTCTCTAAATGCAATAATACAAGAAAACGATGTGGATACTACCCAAACTATAAAGTAATCTATGAGCCTTTGCACAAGTTATTACCTCTAAAATTCATTTTAATAGGTATTTGTGGCCTTACTTTGCATCTAGACTAGTAATATTAAGCCAAAAGAAATGACTTATCCCAAAAAAAAATATGTTAAGAAAAAATGAAAAATACGGTTGAACTGTTGAATTTTTTTATTTTGTTCATACTTTACTCTCAAGTCGCGTAACTATGCATAATAAGGAGATGTTTAGTAAATGACCACTTAATAAGAATTCATCCATATATGCAAGAAAGGAAGGACAAGAGAAGGCAGAGATTGATTTGTTAGTCCAGCAAAAGCATTGGTGAGGACTATCATTAGAAGGAACTGAACCCAATCTAACCTAAAGTTCATAAAGATCATAGTAAGCATGAAAACGACAGTAGTGATGGGAGGATTGTCAATGCGGACAATAGAAAACATGAACGTGATAAGAATAAGGATTTGAGTACCAAATCCTGTATCGCCTGAATTGCTTTAACAAAACCAAGGAAACCTATTCTAACACAACTTTGAATAAGAACTTGGCCAAAGACACAGTATATAGATGCTTGAAAGATGAAGGTTTAAGTTCTCAAACTCTCTCTTTTATATGTTCCTAGTCACTCAGTTTACTAATCACCAAATAAACATTTAAAACCTTAGTTACCTTCATTTATTTCTAGTGACTTTTTTTTGGTTATTTCTAATGACAAAAATGGACAAAGTTGGATTAATAAGGATATGAGATCTGCAGAATATATAAATGGAATTGAATTGTTTTTAGATTTTGCTTTTGCTAATGCTGAGAGTAGTAATATGACAGTTTGCCCAAGTAATCAATGCTAGCTTAGACGGAATTGTTGGTTTATTAGAGATATTGTGACACATCATCTCATGTTCAATGGATTTATGCCAAGCTACAAAGACTGGATGTATCATGGGAAACCAATTTACATGTCTTTTTCAGGCCTCATCATAGAAGCCATGATGAGACCAATATTGATCCTAATATATTGGCTTATATTGATACTGTTGAATGATATATTTGGGATAATTAACCAAGGATGCATCAAAAATGGCAATGATAATAATACATGTTGTGTTGGGAATCCAATGGTTGCAAAGCATGATGAATTTGATGATGAACTTGATGCTAATGATGCAATGAATAAGGGGGAATACACCGAAGATGACTGGTCTAAAAGGCTAGTTGAGTAAGTAGAACAAGAATTATTTCTAAGATCAAAATTTTCAAAATTGTCCTTTATTTTGCATTTATTTCATTTGAAATCCATGCATCGGTGGTCTATTAAATCCTTTGATATGTTACTTCATCTTTTAGCTACCGTATTCCCTTAAATTACTCCATTTTGGCGTCATGCTTTAAATGTAAGTAGTTAAAGCGGGATTTGAGATTTCATTATGAAAAAATCCATGATTGTCTTCATGATTGCATTTTGTATTGGGATGGAAGGGAAAACCAAGATTAGTGTGGTAAGTGTCATACTTTATGATGGAGAGACAAGGATAAGAAATTGCCTAATAAAGTTTTATGTTATTTCCCCCTTATTCTGAGGCTACTAACGAAGTACAAATCCTCTAAAATAGCCGAGGATATGGTTTGGAATCATAAAAGTAGGATCAAGGATGGCATCCTCAGACATCCAACATATGTGAAGGCATAGAAGGATTTTGATGAGCCACATTCTAATCTTACGACTGATCCGTGTAATGTTAGCTAAGGACTTACAAAGATGGATTTAATCCTTTCATATCATAAGCAGTACTCATAACACTTGATCAGTGTTGTTAATCCCCTATAATTTATTGTCTTGCTTTGTATGAAACAACCTTTGATCATTCTTTCTATGATCATTCTAGTAGAAAAGACATCTGTATGGATATTGATGTTTATCTTCAACCATAATAAAATAATTGTTACAATTATTGAAAGGGATAGATGCATTTGATTCGCACACTAGGACGCATTTTAAAGTGCGAGCAACTCTTCATTCCACTACTAGTGACTTCCCCGCATATGCAAATTTATCTAGATGGAGTAGAAAAGATCGCTTTGCTTATCCATCTTATGTAAAAGGTACACATTCAATATGGTTGGAGAATGGAAGAAACTTTTGTTACATAGGTCATGGAAGATGGTTGTATGAAGACCATCCCTCTCAATATGATGATGTTGGTTTTGAATGGAAAATTAAGCTTAGTAGGGCACCAAAACCTGCCGGCGGAAGTGATGTTCTAAAGGCGTTAGAGGGAACTACATATTCATATGGTAAAGGTGAAGCTCAAAATACAAAGCTTGATGAAAGAGATAAGCAACAGATATGGAAAAAAGGAGTATATTTTTTAATTTGCCATATTGGGAGTACAACACTCTTCATCATAATTTAGATATTATGCATATTGAGAAGAACATATATGACAATATATTGGGGACTTTATTGAATCTTGAGGGAAAATCTAAAGATAATTTGAAGGCACGAAAAGGTCTTCAACTTTTGAAGATATGGCCAAAACTTCATCCTATTCTACTCCCAAATGGCAAACATGAACTGTCAAATGCTCCTTACACTTTGTCATCTGAGGAGCGAACATAATTATTAAGTGTTATAAAAATCCTAAAAGTTCCATGTGGATATGCGAGCAACATCTCTCAATGGGTCAAGCTAAACGGGCATAAATTATTCAATTGAAAACCATGATTGCCTATTCTCATGCAAGATTTGCTTCCCATTGCATTAAGAACATTAAAGGACAATAATTTCATCAATGTTATGTGGGCACTATCGATATTTTTTAAGGAATTGTGTGCTAAAGAGCTTACCATTAAGAAACCAGATGAAGTTGGAGCTAATGCATATGTGATGCTATGTTGAATGAAGAAGTTATTCCCTCCTAGCTCTTTTATTGTTATGGTGCATCTAATTGTGCACTTAACTAAAAAAGCAAAGCTGGAAGGGCTAGTTTTATGTAGGTTGATATATCTCATAGAAAGGTTAGAATTCACATTTTGAATATATGCTTAATATTAACAATACATTTAGAAACAATTTTATAATAATTAATATTTTTCTATTATGGTGCACCTGATTGTGCACTTAACTTATATGTGTTTGGTATAGGTTTTTGGCATGCTTAAAAGCACCAATGCATAATCAGGCACAACCTAAGGCTTAATGGTAGAAGGATACATTACTCAAGAATGTATAACTTTCTGCTGAAGGTACTTTAAAGAAGTGGAAACATTGTTTACTCGGCCATAAAGAAATGATGATGCCCAGTCAAATAAGGATTGGTATTTATTTCGCATAGCTGGTCGACCCAAGGGAAAAGTGGAAATGGTTGAGCTTAATGAGCTAAGCCTTAAACAAGCTCATAGATACGTACTCCTCCACTTTGACAACATTGATGAATACCATAGGTTAGTATAGCCCATTAATTTAGGCATATAAATATTATTCAATAGCATAAGACATTGAAATATTATGCTAAATTTTAGGTTGTTTTTGAATAAATGTATGACATCTTTTCCTCATCAGCCAAGTGATAGACTTAAATAAGAGTGGTTACTAGAGGCATTTCCTGGTTGGTTGCAAGAAAGGGATTCTATGTACCTTTATTAATTAATAACTTCCCTTATACGCATGCTATGATAGTTGTATTTGACACACCTTTATTTATTAATAACTCCCCTTGTATGTGTTTGTAGCCAATAAGACTCCAAAAAGACCAACCTCATCAAAGCATATCAATACAGTGACAAGTGGACAGGAAAAGCAAGCAAAAGATATCTAGGTTTGTACACAAACTTAGCATTTGAGTACAATCTTTAGTTTGCAATAAAAATTAACAATCATTGCTTTTTAGCATATTATCAGAGCGAGCAAATTATCAAATCAAATCTGCATTTGTAAATCTTGGTGGTAGGCATCCTACTTGGCATCAACTCGGAGCCAGTTTTACATATGTTCATCGTCGTGTTCCACCAATTTCCAAGCAGACAGAATAGAGCTCTTTCAATAATGGTAGTGCTCAATCTATTCTTCAACTTAAAGGAAATGAAAATCATGGTTTGTTTGGTACTTTAGGTCAAGATAGCACATCCTTAAAGCTTACTCAATAGCAAAATCAAAAGATATGTTATACTAGTAAAAATTTTCATTTTAAGTAATATGCTAATTGTTTGTATGATTATTAATTCCATTTATTGTTTCCTTATCAGAGGACCACCGTGAGGATGAACAATCAGGTCAATGCCATGCATATAACAGCCTCAAATATGCTTAATAAGCTGGGAAATGCCAAATGTCCTAGGGCAAATGTAGTGAATCTAGTAAGTTGTAGTTCTCGGTTGATTGAAGTTTCCTTTACGCCCCCTTTTTTGGGGCGAACTCATACGAGAGCTTCAACTTCTTTTCCTTAGTGTTCTTTTACTCCTTTTTTTCTATTTGACTCTTATGAGCCTTAACATTTTGCTAGTTAAGTTATAATGAAGTGGTAAAGGTGCTTTGAGAAAGTGCTGAAAAGGAATCCTGATTCAATTGGGAAGTATGTTCAAGGTGAAAAGAGGGTTTTAACTCTTTGTTATCTTGTAGGTACGATATACATCATCTTGTTTTCTCTTTCTGTTTGATTTGAATTTGATTAATTTATACTACTATTTTACAAGAGGGACTTTTTTACTGCAAGTTTTGAATGTATGTGATTACAAAGCTGATCCACACATGGTTGACCAAACTTTACTGAAGAAACTGGAAAATGTAAAAGTTGTAAGTTCAACCATTTAATAATTTGAAATTTCAAACGTATACATTTATATATACATGAATATTGGTTCCTAGGCTCATTTGATCTCTTGGGTTTATGGATGAAATAAAGGGTTAGTATTTATGTTGATGAAAAGCTGTGACATGGAGTATGAGAGTTCTTTTGTTTGCTTTAGATTTTTAGGATGCACTATTATTTTCCCAATATGATTTTATATTGCTGAATTCCTTTTGTTTTTCTTGAGCTTTTGTTTTTAAAAAATAATTCTTCGTGAATGTGAATGTAAGTTTAGTGACAAAAATAGTGCGTAATCCCTTGATTGGGAAGGGAAGGAACTTATCAATGTGCCTATTCTTATTTTGCCTAGTTCCTCTCTGTATGTGCAGAGTAATATAGCATGAATAGTGTGTAACCCTTGATTGGGAAAGAAAGAAACTTGTTAGTGGTGGAAGCTCATCTTCAGCACGAGCTTTTCCTTTTCCTTTTGGATTAGCACATATAGGGCCTATTCTTTTCGTTGAAAAATATGGGTTGGAAAACAGGTGAAGTTGATTGAGACTGATGGAAATAGGTTGAAGTAGGTATTTTTTGTTGAAATTAGTTGAAGTTGGTTGAAGTGGATTGAATTTTTTTATATATTATTGATGAAAGTTAGTTAAAATAGTGAGAAGTGGGTTAAAATTGCTTCAAGTGGGTGGAAGCAGATTGAAGTTGGTCGAAATAGGTTGAAGTGGGTTGAGGTGGATATTTTTTTTATTGAAGTGGATTGAAGTTGATTGATGATGGCAAATTGATTAAATAAGGCCTATTCTTTTCATTGGAAATAGGGGTTAGGAAATGGATGAAATTAATTGAAGTGGGTTGAAGTAGGTTGAAGTGGGTTAAAGTTGATATATTTTTAATATGATGGGTATAAGTTGGTTAAAATAGTAGGTTGAAGTAGGTTGAAGTTGGCTGAAGTGGGTTGAAGTTGGTATTTTTTTATTGGGGTTCATGAAGTGGATTGATGTGAAGTGAATTGAAGTAGGCTGAAGTGGGTTGAAATTGATAAATAGAGATATACCAATGAAAAAACAGGGCCATAGTAAGAACCAAATTTTTACTGTTATTTTAATCAGCACATATAGTAAGAACCTTTGATGCTTATCCATTCTGCATTAGAACAATTGCCTTATGAGCAGGCTTCTTACCTTTGTTACATTTGTAAATCATTGTCACTTTTCATTTGTATATGGATGAAGCAAACTAGTTGAATTATTTTGTTGCATGCTTCACACCACCAGGATTGTCATCTATAACTATTGAGTCATTGGTTATTAATTAATGTTATCTTGTAGACTTAGTCAAAAGATTAGAATCGCTTTGCTGATTCAACTCCACAATAGCAATATGTGATCTACAGCTAAGTTCATGGTTTGCAGTTGCTAAGACAATATATTATGAGTTTCTTTTAGAAAGTCTTTACTTCACATGTGTTTTGGCTCGCACTTTCTATTACTAAAATTCTTTTGCCTATGTAATATTATTCTTGTAATGGGTGGTGAATTGGTGAAAACTTATAGTATCATCGCTTAGGAAAATTACTTCCAATGAGGAACAACCCAGGGAATAGAGTACACTCCTCTGTGCTGAGTTTTGGAAATGTCTTACTGCTTTCTATGGAACTTTGCAGGGAATTAATAAGACCATATTTTCAAGGTTTCATGTATCTGAATTGTTGTGGTTGATGTCCTTTGTCGACCTAATGTGCTTACTTGCATTCTTCTAGAATACATACTATCTTATTAGTTTGCATGACATGTCTTTTAATTATAAATTTTGGATGATATTCTATGTTGGTAACTGACAACCCTTTTGGAGTTCTTATAATTGATCATTCACTAAGCACAAAATGTATAGGAAATTAAATTTTGTTTAGTTTTAAACTTGAATCCATCTTACTTTCTCATTCTACGAGTTCGCATTAGTTATAAACCAAAATTTTCATATTTTTCTATGATAAGTAACATCATCATTTTTGTTACTTAACCTCTGATGAATGAGTTTGGCGTTTTTAGGTTGAAACTAAGGTCAACATGTATCAAAATGGGATTCCAAGTGCAGGTTCTTGAGCTACCAACTTGCGACTATAGAGTTCTACACCATCGCATGCGCTTTATTTCACTACAGCTTTGCATAGATGTATTGCAAGCAAATGTAGTTTTTACGTGCTCAATGCATACTTTATGAGCCTGTTGAAACTTGTTTAGCAATAGTTATTTGAGTATATCTCATGCTTTTGACTACCTATGTACTTAGATTTTTCAATATGAACGATGATAATTACTTCTATTTTATAAAAATATCATTCTTTTTTGCACTCTCTAAATTTGGTCAAGTTATATATATATATATATATATATATA
>JAKOGI010001798.1:62500-145000 GCA_029747015.1 Carnegiea gigantea
TTCCTCATATTTCATTTAGTTGAAATGAATGATATTCAAATTCAATGGAATTTGTCATGAGCATATATAAGGTAATGTCCTATTATTCCCATATTTTACATAGCCATAACGTGAGCATGACCTAGGCCCAATAAATTTCGTTAGCACTCAAACGTAAATAATTATGTGGAAAAAAACTTGGGTTGCTTAAAATTATATGCCTGTTAGGAAAGTTTTAATACTTATAAACCCAACTGCAGGGTGCATCATTGAGTGCTCGAGGCGTCATCTGCAAGGAGTTGTGTTTCAAAGTACTAGAATTAACTAAAGCATCTCAAGTTAGGCAAAACAAAAGGATGATAGAAAATAGTACTAAATTACTAAAGCAAACAAAAGACTTTGATTATGATTAAACCTGATATAAACCATCTAATCAAATCAAACTCTAACCTTTCCAAGTTATGCTAGTATTTAGAGATGATCGGTTGCATCATTAAAGACCACCAAAGCCCTCTCTCAAGAGTCATGAGCTAGTCTAATTATTCTAACCTCTTATTTTCGTGAGATTAGCTTAATTAAACTATAAGATTGACAGCCCTTAACCTAGCTAGTGACTGAGGCTACTTTCATGTCTGAATCCCAGCTATTCTTTGTACCCATACTGGGCAATCAACCTCACCTCTAAGCATAAGTCTAATGTTCCAAAACACAGATGAAGGCTCTTTCAAGCATTTCATCGAACACATAGTGGGTATGAGAGAAAACCCTAAACTCTAGCATAAACAAGATGGGTGAAGGCTTATAATAAGATCAATTAGACATCAAGAGGCTAATTATAATCGAAGCAACACAATCTAATCACTCAACATCATAAAAACATATAAACAAAAACTTAAATACACAAAATAAGAGAGAAAGAGGAGAGAAAACTTATACTTGATTGAATTGAAGAATGAATCCACAAGCTTGAGTCAAAATTAATCATCTAATCTAACCTAATTAAACTGCTTTATTCATCCCCTAATGAGGTTTGGGAGTGTGAGGAGGAACCCTAAATCGCCCCCTTAAGAATCCAAAGAAGTGCCCTTTAAAAACTAGCCGAAAAATCACTTACATTGCGCGTCCTCGGGCCGATGCATGGCCACGCGCCACGCACGGCCGGCAGAGTGGCCGTGCAGCCGTGCCACCCGTGCGTTGCTTCGGCCTTCATTGTGCGGCCGTGCCTGCCCTATTGCATGGTCGTGCCCTCTTCTTCCTAGCTCACCTTGGTTCCTGGGGCTTCGTTCGACCTCTATTCTCCTTGTAATTCATCATTAAAGTTCCCCTTTTTGTCAAGACCCGAAGATTTCTCTTGAAAGCAAAATAAATCAATTATAAGGGTAATTGAATCAAAGGAAGTGAATTTGACCCTTACTCACCAAAATTTAGCATGAAAATTATGAGAAAAATGGATCAAGTGGGGGCTAAAATGAGGTTAAATATAGGTGCAACAAATACCCCCGCACCTACCTTTTGCCATCCTCAAGCAAAACAAAAATAAAAACTAACCTATAAACCTAACTCATTGCCATAGGAATCACGGTTGCATTTAGCATATGCAACAAGTCCTTTAAACCCCTTGGTTCCCCCAAGTGGACGAGTGAGGTCTCGTGAGGGTTTGCAGAAGATATACCCACAAAGTCTTGAAAAAGAAAAATAAAAAGAGAAAATATTTTTGGGTTTACAAACAAAACACAAATATATACAAGGGAGAAAGCTGTATAAATTCTAACCAACCAAATCACCCTTGTAATAAAGATATTAGCCAGCATAAAAACAGAATGCAGTCATCAAGGCTCTCTATCCCCATGGATGACATCAAAGTACTAACTTTTCACCCCACTGTATAAAACTTTGAATCCATCCTAGTGCTTATGAGCAAGTGCATCATCATCCTAGGACTTAGGTTTACCAGAATCAAACTCAATCCCATAGACTGACACAAACTACATTATTGACTTATTAGCACTGAAAGCAAGCTTTCCCAATAGTAGTATTACCTTAAAGGGTAACTCCACATAGTGGTATTGCCTCAAAGGGTAACGCCCGGTAGTGCATGTCTCAAAGAGATACTTGTCTTTCCAGATTTTTATTTTTTTCTTTTATTTTTATCTTTTTTTCCTTTTTTTTCCCTTTTTTGAAAAGCAAACAAAGATTAAAGTAATCGTGCACAAGACAAGTGGGAGAGCCAATCATGGAAGACTAAGACCCTAAGCTAATGATGATGGTATAGATAAAAATTAGATTACACATTAATAATGAACAATTGGGGTAAGAATTAGGGCCTAGAATGACACACTAAGGACGAAGATCTATCATGCACATCCCGCATATATACAAGCCAATAGTCAAAGCACAGGGGATTTAAGCTGATCAGGATAGTACAAAGCTTCCCCAAAGCTAATGTATTCTTGTGTCACTAATGCTCAAAGTAGCAAAAGGGAGTCAAGAATGCATATGGGTAGAATACAAGGTACTTAAAACTAAAATAGAGCTAATGCAGATAGAAGAGATAAGTGGGCTACCAAGGGTGATCCAAAACCCACCTTGGTTTACACACTTAGGTAAATCTTCTTAGTTCAACTAGGTTACAGAAGTTAATCACCTTCTTAGGTGAATCAAGAAGGCCTAGAGACCCACTTGAGATTGTCACACTCAAGATATAACACTAGGATTTCAAGAGGTAGAGAGAGTTTTCACAACTCAAGATTTTCATTCATTCAAAGTTGTGATAAGAGGGGAAGTGGCTGGCCTTTAAAGAAGCAAATCAGCCAACTCTAGCTCGAAAAATTAGCTAGGGAACCAAAAGTACAAAGGGGGAGTGGGTAAAGGTCAAATCATCCTCCCTAAGTACAACATAAGTCTAATATACCTTAAGCCACCTCATTAGGACTAATGATACTCCCAAATGAGGTGTCAAGCTTCTTATGCAGCCAACATACACTAATACAAGTCAATTTACAGTAATAGTGCCAGAGAAACCCAAAAAACTTGACCCTTGTACCCGCTAGTGTTTAACCGGGTGAAGGGGTGTTTTTCTTGTCTTTTTGGCTGGATAAAAGTAGCACAAGAGGGTGCTTTGGGGCCTTTTGCACACATGGTTTGATAAATATTAATGTCTTCTTTCATGCCCCAAAGTTTCAAGAAGGTTGGACTTCAATAGGTCAACCGAATGCCCCTTGTTTCTGCCCTTCGTCGGTTTTATGCCCAGACTGCACTGTCTGAAAGATCGTACTGTTTGACCTGGCAAATGACCTCCACATGCCTTGAAACTTGATTTATTTCAAAGCTAACATCTTAAACTTAAAGGGGGTGGTTGAGGCAGTCAATTATCCCTCTGTAGCTAGTCTTAAAAGGTGGACAAAATCGGGCCAATTTTCAGTTGAACTGGGCAGTAGGCTACTGGGTTGGTTTATGATGTTTCTGACCAATGTATGTACTTCCTTGACTTCCTTGGTGTTGCTGGACCCTTATGGGATTGAGGAAGAGAGGTGAAAAGGTTCAATGAGATGGTCCCCATCATACTCCCCGGGTTGATTGGAGTTTGACCTCAAACTCAAAAACTCTTCATCTTCATCATAGTATGGGATGAGATCAGCCACGTTGAAGGTGGCTGAGACTCCATACTCACCAGGAAGGTCGATTTTGCATGCATTAGGACCAACCTTCTTAATAACCTCAAAAAGACCATCCAACCTCAGCATGAGTTTGGACTTATGTTTGCTTGGGAACCTCTCCTTTCTCAAGTGAACCCATACCAAGTCTCTTGGTTGAAATTGGCATCTTTCCTATGCTTGTTGACTTGTTGCTTGGCTTGCTCATTATACTTTTCAATTCTTTCCCTAACTTTGGTGTGTAGCTCTTGGATCTCCTTTGCTCTTTTCTCGGCCTCCCAACTGAACTTGGTGGGATTGGGGATTGGAACAAGGTCCAATGGATTCCAAGGGTTATATCCATACACCATGTGGAAAGGGGAAAGATTGGTTGCTTTGCTAGGAGCTCGGTTGAAAGCGAATTCTGTATGAGGAAGTAGCTTATCCAACCCCTTAATGCTTTTCTTGACTAGAACTCTAAGCAAAGTGCCCAAAGTTCTATTAGCCACTTCAGTTTGGCCATCGGTTTGGGGGTGGCAAGTTGTACTAAACTTGAGGTGAGTACCAAACTTCCTCCATAAAGTGAGCTAAAAAGGACATAGGAATTTAGTATCTGTAACGCCCCCAAAATGCTAATGACATAATTTATGACAATCTGCAGCGGAAGACTTAATAATAGAAGGCGCTACCGCCGTCCTGATAAGGACAAGGCTCACTGAAATCATTTAATCTTGCAACTCATATTGATGAAAATAATTAAATCCAATATAAAGTAAATAGAAGTAAAATAGTCCATAATGAGATAAATGGTATTACAAAGGAAAAGGCCTTGATGGTGGTAATTGAGAGAGTGGTTATGGCCTTTTCTACAATAGGTTACTGGTACAGGTTTAAAACTTGCTGATGTATAACTTGGTTCAAGATAACAGCAAGTACACTAGATTGATTTGATAAATACATTTGATATAAGCTAAAGTGAGTGAGTAATAAAGGTTTGAGGCCAAAAGAGATATATCTTGATTCAAAATAACATAAACTGTAATAACTTGGTTTGATAAATATGGTTTCTGAGTCATAACTCTCCTCACTTCTCATATTCATTTATAACTCTATTAGATATAGAATTCCACCCCAAATGAGCCATTGAACTCAATAAAAGCTATTAAGCTCACTAAGCTTGGTATTTTCTTGGTAAAATCTATAATTGATTCAAAGCTCATAAACAAGCTCCCAAATTGCATGGTTGTCTTCTTTTTTCTCATTAATCAAGCTAAAAGCTCCATGAAAGTCTATGAATATTTATTTTCCCCTTAAATGACTTGGCCCAAAATACACAAAATGAGTGCATGATCAATCTTACTTAATCTTTATTATGGCTCTTTATACAATTACTCAAAATACTTCCAAAAATCACAAAACTGAAAATAATCAACCAAAATTCATGAGATCTTACAAGAAATTTGAAAATAATATGGACTATCTACAGTAAAAGTTTCAAAATTTTCCTCCAAGTATACACCACACAGAAATTACAATAACATCCTGATTTACACCCAAGCAGGTCAGTTCACTTCAAAAATTTATACCTTTCATTCTAGACCTCAAATGGAGACCTAAAATCCCAACATGAAAAGATTAAGAAGTCCCAAAAAACTTTTATTTACAACACAAAATACGATTCCCACAATAGGGTTCCCAAAATGGGGCTAAAATACAAGTGTGTCAGTTTTTAGTCTATTCTGCACAGTTTCGGTAAAACGACTATAACTTGTTCCACAGACCTCCGATTAAGGCGATTCAAGAGGCATTTGAAAGCTAATACATCGAACTATACCAAAAATCATAATTCGGCAATGTCCCAATCATTACCAGTTCAATCATGAACCCTACCCTATTTTGCTGAAATTTCCAGCCTCACTGTTTTGACTTTTCCCTCCCTTTTCATATAAATCTTCACTTGAAATCATTCCAAATCACCAAAAGTATCATCATAATTATCAATAAAACTAAAGATTGCAAAATCAAATACAAATCAATCTATAAACATGGTTTTAACTTAAACTTGCGTGAACATGATCATCCCTAACCCTAGCATGAATCAAGCTCAACTTCACCATGATCAACACCAAAATAGCTCTTATTTCTTATCAAAACATCATGATAAATGATCACAAACATCAAAATGAGAATCAAAACTAAAATAAAAATCAAAACCAACAAGATCAAGTTTAGGGTTTATTTACTTGGATGCTTGAATGAAAGAGTGGGGTTATGCTTGGGCAGGGGAAGGGGCTGCCGTGGTTAGGGTTGACCAAGGGTGGTGTTGGCTGGTCGGATGGTGCCTGACTAGTGGTAGGAAAACACCAGGGCAGCAGCTGGAGGAGGGGGGCTGTGGCTAGAGAAAAAAGGAAGAGAGAGAGAGAGATGTGTGTGTGGTTGAGTTTGCTTGAAGTTTAATGCTGATATCTGATACTTGGCTTATATTCACCCTCCAAAAGAAGCTTTTGCTAATTAAAATTAGGTATAAATGATAGTAATTAGCTTAATTTAATCACACCAAAATTTCGGGCCAAAATCTTAACCCAAAATGAATCGGGCTGCAAATCGGGCCGAAATGAATTAGGCCGAACTTAATGAATTTGAGCCCAAATATTTTTGCGTGGATAAAAATTAAATTTTTGTGACATTATAAAAAATATAATTTAATGCTCAATCATAACCATCGAGGCCTAATATCGATTCAACTGAAATTTAATCAATCAATGAAACTTGAATTAACAATTAATGAAACTTGAATTGCAAAATGGGACCCAAATGAATTATCCCCCAACTGGAATAATTAAATACTGACATAAGGTAATTCAGTAAATATATAAATTGAGTGTAATTGAATTAATAAACATGATTGGATTAAACAAATAACCATGAGTGATTAAATCCATAAACTTGATAAATTAAATGAATAAATATGATTAATTAAATAAATAAATATGATTTAAATAAATAAATATGGGTTAGGGTCGGGTTATTACAGCATTCCCAAAGAGTTTCGTCCTCGGAACTTATGACGCTTGCCAAAATGTATGCAATGCTGCTTTAAAAACAGATGGGCCATTGGTTCTCATTGCTTCCCTCTGAAGAGGTATAATTTGCCCAATGTACTCCGACTAAGGGTGTCTACATATTGTATAACTACTTAATCCCATATTTCAGTAGTTGATCCGGACACTTCTCATACAATAGCCACAATGAACTCAATTGCTATGACTCAAAATTGATATTCTCTTCGACAGAAAAGAACCTTGTTACTAGTGAGGAGGTGCTCACTATTGGTTCATCACCTTGTCCACTAATAGAAACTGTTGTCTATCCTGATAAGTACTCTGATACTATTACGAGCTATAAAAAACATTATATACGTGTTCGGGTTCAACAGGTAGGTGCAGTCAACAAGCTACAGGATTAAACCTTTCTATGAATCATAAGGCCCCATGTAACTAGTCCCTAATTGTCCTTAGATAGTCGTTCTCTTACGACCTTAACTAGAAAAGCCTTTTGAAATACTTTATGACCCATCTGGGACTTTGGTTATTTCCTTACTTTGCCAGCAAAGTTTTTTTGTCAACCTTGTATCACCTCAACATGTACTTGAATTTTCCCTCTTAATGCTTGCTTGGGTTGCCTCTGACCTTGTACTCAATGTTTTTTCTGGCTCACTCCAATATAATTAGACAGTGCTTGAGATTATGCCCTTATCAAAATCTCCTCATCTGATATTCCTAATGCCTTAAATAATCTCCCCCCATTGGACTACTCAAGGATCTACTCCGTGTCAATAATAGGCAATAAAATGACCACGGTTAGGGTTGAGAGTGATGAAATTCTTAGCCAAGCGAATCATTACATACAAAAGAAATGAACAATGAGACTAGAAAAGGTAAATAAAGGAGAAATTATCATGGGGGGTTAGAATAAAGATAATCATAAGTGTATCATGAATTCTGAAATATAATGCCACAAGAATTGTGGTTTATAAATATGAATCATAAAGGGTCCAATAACTAATCAACCAAGGAGAAAGATGGCATGGTTATACTCGGGTTTAAATAATGAATTGGGAACAAGTGACAATAACTGAGCTTCAACTAGGTGACTTTATAGCCACAAGGAATAAGATAAGTGCAATAGATAGATGGGAGAAGTAATGTGCAATAAATAGATACATCGATTGGATAAGCAAAGTGCAATGGATAGATAAATGGATTAGACGAGCAAAGTACTAATGGATAAGTAAATAGATTGAACAAGTGACATTAGAAACGTGCCTTTGCTCATATGAAACCAATTCAAGTCCAATAATATGATTGAACAGAAAAGCTAGAGTTTACTTATGAGCATGTAAGATATATGTGTGGGAATTGAAGTTCAAAATAAGGAGAGTAAGGGGATTATGACAATTGCAATCACCCACACCAATGAGAGTCAAATTACATTATGAATTCAGAACAAGTTATACAAGCATATTATTATGAATGAATGAGAAGTAAGGTAGATGTGGGAATTAGCTCTTAACGAAGTGAACTACAATTCAAGATCATGAAATAGAGATGGTGAAGGTCGAGAGCATGGGAATGTTGACAACCATATAAGGTTGAACAAAATGTATTGCGTATTTAATAATGGATTTGCAAAGGCATGGAAGATCACACTAATAGGAAACATCGGGTTGAAATGCAAGGGAGATTAAACAACATTGGATCGTATCAAGTTTTGAAGATGAGACAAGCAAACAAAGATTACTATAAATGGGTAGTCTTGTAAAAGATAAATTGTGGTTGCATGGTTTAGGTGTGATATTTGAACCTTAAATCATTCCTGGAAAAGACTTCTGTTGCTGGCAGTTAACCCCATGAATCATTTGTGCAAGGTATAGGGCACTTATTTTGATAGTGATCTTTTGCAACTCTCTGTACACAATACACAACCATAAGATTCTTCCTTTCTTCTTTATATAAACCTGAGGTTCCCCACGGGGACACACTTGATCAAACAAATCCCTTATAATTCATCCACTGAATCTTTAATTCCTTGGACTCTGTTGGGGGTCATATGATAGGGGTTTTGAAAATGGATTGAGCATCTTGAACTAGGTTGATTTGCAAATCAATGTTTCTTGGGAGAAAACAATCCTGAAAGTCCTCAGATGAAACGTCTCCAAATCCACCAATTGTAAATATGGATATGGATATACCGAGTGTGGTTGACAAATCACTAATATTCAATGCATTACTGGCATGATAATTCACTTGCTTGCACAATGTAATTGGGGGGATAATTAGGGCTTTTCTTCCCTCAGCCCGTAGAAATACACGTTTAGCCAATCCTCATCTCTCAAGCTAACCTTAAGATCCTTATCAATTATCTTAGTCCATAGCCCGTTCACTCCCATAATGATACCAGATCTGCCAATCAAACTGGATTGAATGTCCAATGAATATGGTTCTAGCAATACCACTAGAGGCATATGTATAAAAGATAAACATTCAATTGCCTACTGGTCTCAATAAATTGAAATAACAGGGGGTAATTTAAAATGTAAAGAGATGTAACCATAACATGAACTGTTGCAAAGATATTTCTTTATTGGTTAGAAAGGACCAACATGTAAGCTGAATGAATGAAAGGATGAAGAATCAAAATGGAAGAGGCAAGGCATAGAAATGACCTGCATATACAAGACATGCAGTTTATTCATGATGGTCATGATAGTAAAGTAAATGATCGGTGTTATGAAGTTAAAAGGCTTTTGAAATGCAATAGGTTACCAAAGCGGCTTTTGAAAAGTCATACGGTATCCATATGTGCACAAAATGACGAAGATAAGGGTCAACACTATCAGAAGGAAAATTTTATTTATCTGGTGTTTGAAAGGATAATACGTCAAGATGAAGGAGTCAATCTTATGATTGAACATGATGACATCCATCAATAATATATTTTGCAGTAAATAGAAGTCTTAGGTAGGCATATAAACTTCAAAATTGCTAGCAAATAGAAATAGCACAAATCATTGTTTATCATTACCAAGCTAGGCTGTACTGGAAAGAAAGGATTACTAAAATAACTTGAATAACGACATGCAGTTACGGCATAGAGTAGTATACCAGCATGACGTTACGGTGCTATAGACACACGAACAATATGGATACATTTAATTGTTGAAAAGGCATTCAATGACAGGGTCTGAAGCAACCAAAGGTGTTACAAGCAATAAATAAATAGTGCCCAAATAGAGGCAAGGAGTTAAAGTAGGTGATAGTAAAAAACATGAATATAGTGATGGCTGAACTATAAGTAGAATGAGTCAAATATGCTTAGGAAGAACTGCAAATCACATAGTAATGCACACCAGGGGTCATTATAGGCTCCATTATAGAAATAGAGAATTAAACGGTTATGATTGTCAGAGTTTGATTTGCCTATAAGAAAGGTTGCTCAGATGTGTTTGAAGAAGTCCCCATAGACCACATATGAGAATTTCCATAAACACTCCATTACAAATCAAGAGAGTGCTAGCGGCAAAGAAATGATGCCTCTGAACAATTCAAGGTAACTAGGGCAGAAATAAGTCAATTGCAGGAAGTAATGGGAGCATTGCTGATGTAAAGTCTTAGTATCAAGACCAGATGATTCCGATACATGGCAGCTTAATCTTACTTAAACCACACATATAATCCTAAATAGCACACCACAAGATACTAATTATTATCATCATACATAAGCACTCATTGTAGTGTTCATCTTGTTCTGGTTCACCTGATCAAAGATATTGCCCCACAAGGTATTTCCTCATCTCGAGGTTTACATCTAACTTAACACTGTATTAATCCCTTAAGAAATTGCAAATTACATCCCCACATCGGGTTTCAACCATATATTAACACACCTCAATAAGACTCTCAAATCCTGGAGCAAAACGGACAGAGTTCTGCCTAAAAACTTATTAAAACCCAGGCTTAAAGCCTTACAATAGATACCTGAAATGGAGAGAAGTACTTCAATAGCTTAACGGCCACACACCGCAGTTTACAACTCAACGAGTTACACACCCGGAGTGCACAATTACAATAATTTAAACAAAAAAGAGAAATGAAACATATAATATAACTCCCAGATAAATGAGAGTATGCCTCATTAACAGGGGACCCAAATGGTTCTATACTCCACTTTGTTAATGTTTGATTCTTAGGACATTAACAAATGATTGAGTCATCCAAATAAAAATGGTTTTCCATATATGCCCTATATGAACTTATGAGCAATAGCTCATTTAATGGGTCTAACATAACTCACACACACCTTGAGTTAGCTCACAGTGGCCCTTACAACCTTAGCTCTGATATCAAATCTGTAACATCCCTAAAATGCTAATGACATAATTTACGACAATCTGCAGCGGAAGACTTAATAATAGAAGGCGCGACCACCGTCTTGATAAGGACAAGGCTCACTGAAACCATTTAATCTTGCAACTCATATTCACAACCATAAAATCTATTAACTGAAACACTTCAAGACCAAAGTCCATAATAGTTTAACTTCAATACCATCGACCTAATCATACTATGTGATAACTTGCACTCCACACTATACAAGTATATTGAATATAGATCCAACTTGACCCTGAGATCGATTCCAATGTTCATGCTGTGCTGAATCCACTGTGGGCATCCGGCGAGTTTCAAAAGGACTTGCTAAATGGAGAAACATGTGATAGCTCATCACCTAAAATGAAAAATATGAAAACAATTCAAAAATATGAGCAAAAACTCAGTACATGCATTCCTGTATTGTAAAATGAGCATAGAAACACTGTTGATGGGTACCCGTCTTTGGAATTCATTTGCTTAGCAATAATAATGAAAATGAAAGTAATATAAAACTGAATTGCTCATTATTATCTAGATGTGAACCCCTTGCAATGATATGATCTATACATAGGTGTACACCTGCTAATCTGATCAAGAGTTGGCCTGAAGCTGTGTGGGTAAATGATGGGCTGACGCCCTATAGGTGATAACTGACGGGATCACAAGTTAAATGGCAAATCACTATCTAAACTAATTCATTGATAAACTCATTAAGATTATAACTTGATAAACATGATTTGCTTTCTGAAGATGCAGGCAATGGACGTACCTTGAGTCTTTAAAAATGTCATCTGACTTGATACAAGTCAACTGTTTCATAAATGTCATCTGATTTGATAAATATGTTCTGACTTGATAACACTTATGCATAACGGGGAACGATAACTAGGCCTCAACTTTGTTTCAAAAATGTCATTGTAAGTATGTGTAGTTAGTAAATGATCCTTACTCGCATAATTGAGTAAGTAAAAGTATGTATAACAGAAATTGAGTAATTAAATGGTATACATAACTTCAAAACTGAATTGATGAAAGTAATTAAATCCAATATAAAGCAAATAGAAGTAAAATAGTCCACAATGAAATAAATGATATTACAAAGGAAAGGGCCTTGATGGTGATAATTGAGAGAGTGCTGATGACCTTTTTTGTAATAGGTTGCTGATACGGGTTTAAAACTTACTGATGTATAACTTGGTTCAAGATAACAGTAAGTACATTAGATTAGCTTGATAAATACATTTGATATAAGCTAAAGTGAGTAAGTAATAAAGGTTTGAGGCCAAAAGAGATATATCTTGGTTCAAAATAGCATAAACTGCAACAACTTGGTTTGATAAATATGGTTTCCAAGTCACATCTCTCCCCACTTCTCATATTTATTCATAAATCCATTAGATATAGAATTCCACCCCAAATGAGTCATTAAACTCAATAGAAGCTATTAAACTCACTAAGCTTGGTATTTTCTTGGTAAAATCCATAATTGATTCAAAGCTCATAAACAAGCTCCCAAATTGTATGTTTGTCTTCTTTTTTCTTATTAATCAAGCTAAAAGCTCCATGAAAGTCCATGAATATTCATTTCGCCCTTAAATGACTTGGCCCAAAATACACAAAATGAGTGCATGATCAATCTCACTTAATCTTTATCATAGCTCTTTATACAATTACTCAAAATATTCCAAAAATCACCAAACTCAAAATAATCAACCAAAATTCATGAGATCTTACAGCAAATTCAAAAATAATATGGACTATCTACAGTAAAATTTTTAGAGTTTTCCTCCAAGTATACACTGCACAGAAATTGTAATAACAACCTGATTTACACCCAAGCAAGTTAGTTCACTTAAAAAATTTATAACTTTCATTCTAGACCTCAAATGGAGACATAAAACCCTAATATGAAAATATTAAGAAGTCCAAAAAAACTTTCACTTACATCACAAAATATGATTCCACAATAGGGTTCCCAAAATGTGGCTAAAATACAAGTGTGTCAGTTTTTAGTCCATTCTGCGTAGTTTCGGTAAAACGACCATAACTTGTTCCACAGACCTCGGATTAAGGCGATTCAAGAGGAATTTGAAATGTGACACACTGAACTATCTACCCACCAAAAATCATAATTTTTCAATGGCCCAATCATTACCAGTTTAATCGTGAACCCTGCCCTGTTTTGCTAAAATTTTTAGCCTCACTATTTTGACTTTTCCACCTCTTTTCATATAAATTCTCCCTTGAAATCATTCCAAATCACCAAAAGCATCATCATAATCATCAATAAAACTAAAGATTACAAAATCAGAAACAAATCAATCCATAAACATGGTTTTAACTTAAGCTTGCATGAACATGATCATCCCTAACCCTAGCATGAATCAAGTTCAACTTCACCATGATCAACACCAAAATAGCTCTTATTTCTTATCAAAACATCATGATTAATGATCACAAACATCAAAACAAGAATCAAAATCAAAATAAAAATCAAAATCAACAAGATCAAGTTTAGGGTTTACTCACTTGGATGCTTGAATGAAAGAGTTGGGGTTATGCTTGGGCAGGGGAGGGGGCTACTGTGGTTAAGGGAGACTAAGGGTGGTGTTGGATGGCTGGAAAACACTAGGGCAGCAACTGGAGGAGGAGGGCTATGGCTAGAGAAAGAAGGAAGGGAGAGAGAGAGATGTGTGTGTGGTTGAGTTTGCTTGAAGTTTGATGCTTATCTCTTATACTTAGCTTATATTCACCCTCCAAAAGAAGCTTTTGCTAATTAAAATTAGGCATAAATGATAGTAATTAGCTTAATTTAATCACACTAAAATTTCAAGCCAAAATCTTAACCCAAAATGAATCGGGCCACAAATCGGGCCCAAATGAATTGGGCCTAACTTAATGAATTTGAGCCCAAATATTTTTACATGGTTAAAAATTAAATTTTTGTGACATTATAAAAAATATAATTTAATGCTCAATCGTAATCATCGAGGCCTAATATCAATTCACCTAAAATTTAATCAACCAACGAAACTTGAATTAACAATTAATGAAATTTGAATTGCAAAATGGGACCCAAATAAATTATCCCCCAACCGGGATGATTAGATACTGACATAAGATAATTCGGTAAATATACAAATTGAGTGTAATTGAATTAATAAACATGATTTGCTTAAACAAATAACAATGAGTGATTAAATCCATAAACTTGATAAATTAAATGAATAAACATGATTAATTATATAAATAAAAATAATTTAAATAAATAAATATGGGTTAGGGTCGGGCTATTACAGTATCTCTATCCGAAACCATGCTTCTTGGAATCCCATGAAGTTGAACTATCTCCTTGAAATAGAGGTTTGCAATGAAGGAAGCATCATTGGTGGTATGACAAGCTACAGAGTGAGCCATCTTGGAGAACTAGTCCACCACCACCATGATGGAGTCTTTGTGCCTTTATGCTCTTGGAAAGCCCGTAATGAAATCTAAGCTCACATCCTCCCAAGGTCCTTGAGGGATGGGAAGGGGAGAATAAAAGCCTTGGGGCCGTGAGTGACTCTTGGCATATTGGCAAGTTGAGTACCTTTTGACAAAGTGCTCCATATCCTTGGACATCTTTGGCCAATAATAGTGATCCTTGAGCATAGAACAAGTTTTCTCAATGCCAAAGTGCCCGGTTAATGCTTCTCTATAGAGCTCTTGAATCAAGAGTTCTCTAAATCCACAATTGGATATGCATAATCGAGTTCCTTTGAAAAGAAACCCATTATCCAAGTGAAACAAGCTGTGAACATGATTGGTACATTTCTCATATATCTGCTTGAGATCTTCATCTTGGGCATAGAACCCCTTAATAATCTCAAAACCAAGGACTTTGGATTCCAAGGTAGAGAGTAAGAGGTACCTTCTTGACAAGGCATCCGCACCCTTGTTCATTTTTCTGGCCTTATGGTGAATCATAAAATGAAAGGATTGCAAGTATTCAACCTATTTTGCATGCCTTGGGTTGAGCTTGTGTTGACCTTAAATGAACCTAAGTGCTTCATGATCTAAATGGAGAATGAATTCTCCTCCTACCAAGTAGTGCCGCCAATGCTCCAAAGCTCTCACAATGTCATAAAACTCTTTATCATATGTAGAATACTTCCTCTTAGCATCATTGAGCTTTTCACTAAAGAAAGCCACGGGTCTCTTTTCTTGAGATAAGACTGCCCCACACCCTAAGAATCACATTCCACTTCAAAGACTTTAGAGAAGCTTGGAAGGGTAAGAATAGATGCACTAGTGAGCTAGAGCTTGATGTCCTTAAAAGCCCTTTGAGCTTGTTTGGTCCATTTAAACCATTTGGCCTTGAGTACCTCGATCATGGAGGCAACAATGGTGCTAAAATCTCTCACAAACCTTTTATAGAAAGAGGGTAAACCATGAAAACTTCGAACTTGTTGGATGGAGGTAGAAATGGGCCACTCATGAATGGCCTTGACTTTGCTTTCATCCACATGAATCCCTTGAGCCGAAACCACATAGCCCAAGAATATGACTTATGAGGAGAAAAAGTGACATTTCTCCAAGTTCCTATAAAGCTTTTCCTGAGCTAGAATACTCAAGACTTGGTGTAGGTGCTCGGCATTTTCTTTTTCTCCATGACTATACACCAATATGTCATCAAAGTAGACAACAACAAACTTGGTAATGAGGGGCTTTAGAACTTGATTCATAACCCGCATGAATATACGTTGGTGCATTTGTCAACCTGAATGGCATTACAAGCCACTCATGAGGGCCTCCTTTGGTTTTGAAAGCCATCTTCCACTTATCTCCTTCATAGATCCGAATTTGATAATAGCCACTTCTAAGATCAATCTTGGGAAAGATCGTGGCACCATGAAACTCATCTAGAAGATCCTCTAATCTTGGGATGGGATAGCGATACTTGATAATAATCTTGTTGATTGTTCTACTATCCACACACATCCTCATAGAACCATGTTTCTTAGGAACAGGCAAAGCCGGAACGGCACAAGGGCTAAGGCTCTCACGGATCAAGCCGTTGGATAGTAGCTCATTTACTTACCTTTAAACTTCTTGTGTTTCTTGGGGATTCATTCGGTAGGCCGACTTATTTGAGAGCATAGCTCTGGGAATGAGGTCAATTGTATGGATCTTTTGGAAGGTAGGCCGTGGGGTACCTCATTAAGGAAGACATGAGAAAAGGTTTTTAGGAGGGGAACGAGCAAAGGATGGGAAGAATCCTTAGCTTCGGCCGGTTCTTGGCCAAGTAGTACCCATTCTTTGAAATCTTCAAACTCCTATAGTTGGAGTGGAGTAGGGTGGTGAGAAAGACATCTATGCTCTCAGTGTCATGGGGTTTTCTTTGAGAGGTGGGCTTGAGAGGGGTGAGGGTGATTTTCTTGCGGTCTTTGGTGAAGGTGTAGGTGTTTAATTAACCATCATGCATAGCACACCTATCAAAGAGACATGGTCATCCCAAGAGAACATGACATGCATCAATGGGCACAATATCACACCAAATCTCATCTTTGTAGTTTTTCCCGATAGAAAAAGTAAGTAAACACCGAGAAGAGATTTGCAAGCCTTTACCTTGGTTGAGCCATTGAATAGTGTAAGGGCTTGAATGTGGTGAAACTGCAAGCTTGAGCTTCTCTACCATGGACTTTGAGGCCACATTAGCATAACTTCCCCCATCAATAGTGAGAGAACAAACCTTCCCACTCATGGTGCATCGAGTATGAAGATGTTTTCATTTCGCTCCACATCATTTTGGGAAGCAAGACCACTCAAAGCATGTCTAATCACAAGCATTTCTCCCTTATCAGGTCCCTTCTTAACTTCTTCAAGCGCTTCGGTCATGAGAAGCTCTCTTTCTCCTTCATCATTCTCCTCCTCTAGCTCCTCAATAGAAGCTTGATATTCGGCCAATCTGACTATTCTTTTGTTTGGGCATTTGGATGCATAGTGTCCAAGGCCTTGACAACGAAAACAACATTTCTTATCCATGGGTTTAAGAGGTTGTTGTGAGGGTGTTTGTAGGGCAGTAGGTGGGGGAGGTCTCGGGTTTATATTTGGGGTAGATTTGAGAGGGTTGTAAGAAGGCTTTTGGAATGGATAAGGCCGAGGGTTAGGCTTAGAAACCATCCCCTTGCCTTTAATTCTCTTTTGTAATTCAACTTTGTGGGCTAAAATACTAAGCTCATCCAAGGAAGTATAGGGATGTAGTTCAACAACATGAGCAATCTCCTCATTCAACCCACTCAAGTACCTAATCAAGGTTTGAGACTCATCCTCCTTCAAATCACACTTCAAGAGTAGTTATTCAAAGTCCCTAGTGTACTCTTCTACACTCTTAGAACCTTGCTTAAGGTGGTGGAGTTTAAAGAAGTTATATTACAAGTAATGAGGGGTAGGAATTTGGACTTAAGCTTGGACTTCATTTTCTCCCAAGTTCTAATCTACCCTTTCCCTTTTCTAAGTCTCTTAGTAACAACATTTGACCACCAAATGAAAGCATACTTTCTAAGCTTCAAAGCAATAAGTTTTACCTTCTTTTCTTCAGGAATGTCTTTGAACTCAAAGACTCTCTCAATGGTTTGAAGCCAATCCAAGAACAAATTCGGATCAAGTTATTCTTCAAACTCAGGGATATCTACCTTGAAGTCATTGTCACTTTGGTCCTGAGGTCAATGATGCCTCCTTTGTCTCCTTGCATACACATCTTCATCGGAATCACCAAGGGAATTGCTTTCTTTATCCTTCGATGCATCCGAATCTACTTGTTTGCTTGTGCTTCTTGAGCTCCTCAAGTTCCTTCTCTTCTCTTATAACATTTGGCTAAGTTGAGATTGTAGATACTTGTTAGAATGTATAAAGTTTTGATGATAACAAATCCAAGTGTTGTTGTTGTTGCTGCTCCAAACAGGCTTTCCAAACAGGACCTTACTGCTGTTCTCAATGTATTAAAACTGCTTGACTAATGGTTTATCAAGAACAGGTACTCAAGTCAACAATGTAAGAACACCTGTGAGGAACAGGTTCTGTGAGGTGTTTTGAAGCATATCCTGAGAAGTGTTTGAAACATAAGATATGTGCAGCTGTGACAAACAGGTTCCGTGCGGTGTTTGAAGCATATTCTGTGAAGTGTTTGCAGCAAAGTCGTTCTACAAGATGACTAGTGGTTACAACAAGATGTCTTGATTTGATTTGGCTTTATATTTTTAGACTCTTGTTAATATGCCAATTAGAAAGTTTTAATTTACCACTCACTGGAAACGGTTTTGCTTTTCGAAAAATATTTCGGATCACCCTTCAGAACAACCCTGGGAACAGGGCGATCAGGGTGTTTCCCGAATAAGCTGCGAAAAACTGCTTTGCACGATTTTTATCTTTTGGATTTTGAGCAGCTTCTTCAAAGATTTGCAAGAAAGATTTTTCTATGGAGTATCTTATTCTTTACCCTAAAAAACGGTTATCAAAAATCTTAAGGGATTTGCAAAATCTTTTTGAATAAAAAGAATATCCAATTTTTGGCAAGTGGATAAGGTAGTTGAGAAAAACATGGGCTAGCTGCTAAAGAACACCGCCTTATGCACGCGGTTCAGGAAGTGTTTTCAGCTCATGTCACCTTACCCCTTGTAGCTAAAGGATTTTATTTTCTCTAGGATTTTAGTTTCCAAAAATTTCAGAAATAGTTTTTCCATCCCTTGTAGGTAAAGGATTCTATATTCTTCAGATTTTTTAGTTTCCAAAAATTTGATGAATTGTGTTCCAAGCACTATAAAAGGCGGCTTCTTACAATCTTGGACACATCGGTTTTCAAAGAGAAAAAAATCTGAGTTCATGAGCTAAAACGTTTGAAAAGAAAACCAAGCCTTGTGAGTGAATTAATTGAGCTTTCAAAGTTGGCATACTAGGACTTCATTGTACCCTATATTAGCTTAGTTGAGAAGCATTGTAATAGGGTGTTTTTTCTTTACATTCTTCTTTCACAAGAGTGAGTAGAGTGTGTGTCCAAATCAAGGGGATTTTGGACGTGGGGTAACTTGTCTTAGGGAAGATAGGTTACGTGTGTTACAAGTTGTAACAAGGTGTGTTACTATTGTAACATGATTAGCCCGTTTAGTGAAGTGTTTAAATCCTACACGAGGTAGTCGTGGTTTTTAACCTCAGTTGGGCTAGAGGTGTTTTCCACGTAAAAATCCTGTGTCCATTATTTCCGCATTCAATTTTGTTGGATTTTCGCTTCTGCTTATCTCAGAAACAACCTGTGCGAACAGGGCCTAAGACTGTTTGTCCAGCAACTTGCGAAAATCGGACACCATAATTCACCCCCCTCTTGTGGTTGTGTACTCTCTAATTCAACAAGTGGTATCAGAGCAGGTTCTCCTTTGAAAAGCTAACACCTTTGAGAGATCCTTGAAGATGAGTACTCCACAAGGCATGCTTGAAGGTCAGTCCATAACTCGTCCACCATACTTTAATGGCCAACACTATAGTTGCTGGAAGAATAGGATGGAAAACTACATCCAAGCCGAGGACTATGAGTTGTGGATGCTCATCAAGCATGGACCACTCATCCCTAAGAAAATAACTGAAGATGGAAAGTCAATCCCCAAGGTGCCTAAGGAGTTCAATGCTGAAGATTACAAGATGATGGAGAAGAATGCCAAGGCCAAGAAACTCCTATATTTTGGCCTAGGTCCTGATGAATATACTCGCATATCTGAATGTGAGTCGGCCAAAGAAATCTGGGATGCTTTGCAAGTAGCTCACGAAGGGACCAATCAAGTAAAGCAATCCCGGATTGAATTGCTTATGAGAAAGTATGAGCTGTTCGAGATGGGTGATCGGGAAAGTGTGATGGACATGTACACTCGCTTCACTCACATAACGAATGAGTTGAAATCCTTGGAAAAATCCTTCACCACCGAAGAATTGGTAAGGAAGATCCTAAGAATTTTACCTCATTCTTGGGAAGCGAAAGTAACGGCCATCCAAGAAGCTAAGGACATGAACAAGATCACCCTAGATGAGCTGATTGGAAACCTCCAAACATATGAACTTAGGAAATATTCTCAACAGAAAGATGAGACAAAGAGAGAACGAGGTCTTGCACTAAAGGCCTTAGAAGATGATTCTGATTCTGAGGAGGAGGAGATTGCCATGATGACTCAAAAATTTAAGAAGTTCTTCAAGAAAGCCAAAGAAAACATCAAAAGGAAGGACTTCGGTAAAGCCAGAAACACCCCTCGGGAACAGTTCACTGGGTGTTTCAAGTGTGGTAAGCTGGACCACATTGTGAGAAACTGCCCACTGCACAAGGAAGAACAAGAACCCGAACACCCCAGAAAACAGGGGAGGAAACAGGGTGTAAGCAGCTCAGCGAAAAGGTTCTCAAAAGCTATGCTCGCGACCTGGGGAGATTCAAGTGAGGATGAGGAAGGGTCTGAAGCTGGGGAAGCTGATGTAGCACTCATGGCAAGGAGTGACACTGATTCAGATGATGGGTCAATGGATAGTCTGACTCAACTCAAGAACAAGGTACGTGGTCTAAATAAATCAATTCTTGAGAAATTAGTGTACAATGTAATGGATATATGTGATGAATTAAAAGGGGATGTTCGAGATTTAGAACTTGAAAATGAAACCCTTAAATTAGAAAAGCTTGAAGTTGACAAAGAGACTCTTGCCTTGCATGAAAACATCAATGCGCTTAAAGAAACTCTACTCATGAAAGAAGAGACTTGTTCCACTAAACTGACTGAGCTAGAAAAAGAATCTCTTGACTTAAAAGGTAAGGTCGAGTCTTTGCTGGAAGAAAACAGAAACTTGCTTGAAAAATAAAACACTTAGAATCGGACCTTGCCACAAACAAGCTCTGGAACAGGTCCTCAAGGGCGTTGGAATGGTTAAACACTCATCATAGTCAAAATAGAAGAGGACTAGGTTTTGTGCCTAAGATGACCTACCCAGTGAATAACAAATATGTGGGATTACCTGAAAATATTGTTTGTTTTCATTGTGGTAAAACGGGGCATTATCGATATGCTTGTCCTATAAGAAAGTATGCCATTAAAAAGAACTCAGTGCTTGTAAAACAAATGTGGGTTAGGAAAGATGAGATTTACACGTCTAAAGGAATGGGACCCAAGTGGATCTGGGTTCCCAAAACTAACCCTTGATTTGTTTTGCAGGCTGAAGTGAGAGAGAACAACCCAGCAAACAACCCAGCAAACAGTGCAGGAAACAGTCTAGGGAACAGGCAGCTGTGGTATGTTGACAGTGGGTGTTCGAGGCATATGACTGGTGAAAAATCCAATTTTCTCTCACTTACAGCATCAGAAGGAGGGAGTGTGGCATTTGGAAACGGCAAATCTGGGACAATTATCGGTATAGGTAAGATAGGTGAGTCACTCTCCCATTCAATTGACAATGTTTATTTTGTGGATGGTTTAAAACACAACTTGCTAAGTGTGTCCCAACTGTGTGACAAAGACAACCTAGTAGTGTTCTCTCCAACACGTTGCTTGGTTGTAAATATGAACACAGGAGATGTTGTGTTGAGGGGGAAGCGACACAAAAATGTTTATAAAGTGTGTATTTCTACTCTTCCCCAAAATAATTTGACTTGTTTGAGTGCCTTAAAAGATGATGTTGTGCTTTGGCACAAAAGACTAGGTCATGCAAGCCACTCTCTTTTGAACAAACTTGTAACCAAAGATTTAGTAGTTGGCTTACCTTCTATCAAATTCAATGATGACAAGGTATGTGATGCATGTGCCAAAGGCAAACAAGTCAAAAATTCATTTAAGTCTAAAAAGTGTATAAGCACTACTCGACCCCTTGAATTAATACATATGGATCTATGTGGTCCAATGAGGATCATGAGCCGAGGTGGCAAGAGGTATGTGCTTGTGATAGTGGATGACTACTCTCGTTTCACTTGGACTTTGTTTTTGGCTTCTAAAGATGAAACTTTTAAAAAATTTCTTGCTTTCATTAAAAAGACTGAAAAGAGGGTAGGACATTCTTTGGTATGCATAAGGTCTGACCATGGTACAGAATTTGAAAATTCGAGCTTTATTGACTATTGTAATGAGCATGGTGTTGATCACAATTTTTCAGCTTCCAAGAACACCCCAACAGAACGGGGTGGTAGAGCGCAAAAATCGTACTCTAGAGGACATGACTAGAACAATGCTTGTTGCTAGTGGTCTTCCTAGAAATTTTTGGGCTGAAACTTTAAACACATCATGTTACATTATAAATAGATGCATGATTAGACCTATTCTTAACAAAACTCCTTATGAGATCCTCAAAGGAAGAAAATCAAATATTTTGCATTTGAGAGTTTTTGGGTGTAAATGTTTTGTGCATAATAATGGAAAGGATGCCTTAGGGAAATTTGATCCAAGGAGTGACGAGGCAATATTCCTCGGTTACTCCTCACATAGTAAGGCATACAAAGTGTTTAATAAGAGAACCTTGTGTGTTGAAGAAAGTGTGCATGTGCTTTTTGATGAAACTAACTCTCTAAGTGAGAATGATGCACAGGAGGAAGACCTCGAACTAGGTCTTGTTAAAAAAGACATGCTGCTTCAAGATGAACCAGGTAAGGATCAACCTGAGAGATCAAGGCCTGAAGCTGTTCTTCAGGAAGGTAGGCAGGGTGTGAACCAAACAGGGGGAAACAGGGTGGAACCCTGTTCGGGACAACATCAGCCGAACCCTTCTGAGATAATTTCAGGAATAGGCTCCCAAACAGGCTTGGGAACAGGTGTGAACTTGTTTCGCCAAGTATTCCAGCTAGGATGGAGAGCATATCTGTAAACCCACTTTCACCACGATCATGGAAATACCAAAGTTCACATCCTCTTGATCAAATTTTGTCTGATATTAATGTAGGAGTTCAAACTAGATCTAGGCTTAAAAATTTCTGTGCTTTCTATGCTTTTCTCTCAAAAATTGAGCCTAAGAATATTAATGAAGCTCTTGCAGATTCAGATTGGGTCACAGCCATGCAAGAAGAACTCCATCAGTTCGAAAGAAACAAGGTATGGCACTTTGTGCCACAGCCAAAGGATAGAACAATCATTGGAACCAAGTGGGTGTTCCGTAACAAGCTAGATGAGTGCGGAACAGTCATTAGGAACAAGGCCCGGCTGGTGGTTCAAGGCTACAACCAAGAAGAGGGAATTGATTATGAAGAGACTTTTGCACCTGTTGCAAGGATGGAAGCCATTCGAATCTTGATAGCTTTTGCAGCCCACATGGAGATCAAGTTATATCAAATAGATGTTAAAAGTGCGTTTCTAAATAGATACCTTAATGAGGAAGTGTATGTCAAACAACCCCCCGGTTTTGAAAGTGATGAATTTCCTAACCATGTTTTCAAACTTGACAAGGCACTTTATGGTTTAAAACAAGCTCCTAGAGCTTGGTATGAGCGGTTGTCAAGCTTTTTATTGGAAAATAATTTTGCAAGAGGCAAGGTAGACAATACCTTGTTTCTAAAATCTAAGGGGAACATTTGTTGATTGTCCAAGTATATGTCGATGACATCATATTTGGTGCAACTCATCATGAATTGTGCAATGAATTTTCAAAAATGATGAGGAGTGAGTTTGAAATGAGCATGATGGGTGAGCTTAATTTCTTTTTAGGCTTGCAAATCAAGCAAACTTCAAACGACACCATGATCCATCAACAAAAGTATATTAAGGAATTACTTAAGCGTTTTGGGATGGAGTCAGCCAAGCCCATTGATACTCCCATCTCTCCTTCAACTAGGTTGGCAATGGATGATGGTAGTCCCTCAGTTGAGGAGAAATCCTATAAGGGCATGATAGGGTCACTCTTATATCTAACTGCTAGTAGACCTGACATTGTTTTTAGTGTTGATCTATGTGATGTTTTCAGTCAAACCCTAAAGAAACTCATCTAAAGGCTGTTCAAAGGATTTTTAGGTACTTAAGACATACACCTGATCTAGCCTTATGGTATCCTAAAGGTTGCAACTTTGATCTTGTTGGGTATGCTGATGCTGATTACGCAGGTTTCTTGGTTGATAGGAAAAGCACCTCAGGTATGGCTCACTTTCTTGGACCTTGTTTGGTATCTTGGGCAACCAAGAAACAACTCTCTGTTGCCTTGTCCACAGCAGAAGCTGAGTATGTGGCAGCTGCATCTTGTTGTGCTCAGTTATTATGGATAAGACAACAACTCAAGGACTTTTGTGTTGACATAGGATGCATTCCTATTTATTGTGACAATACAAGTGCAATTAACATTGCCAAAAATCCATGTCAACACAAAAGAACAAAACATATTGACATTCGTCATCATTTCTTAAGAGACAATGTTGAAAAGGGAGTGATCTCAATGAATTTTTGTGCCACTGAAAATCAAATTGCTGATATATTCACAAAGGCATTGAGTAGAGAACAATTTGAAAGGAATAGACTCGAACTAGGCTTAATTAGAACAACCTGACCAACCTGTTCTCTCTCCCTGTTTGCAAAATTTAAAAGTGACGGGTACAACATGTTAAATTTTTGTTTGCAATCAACTTGTGTGCTATGTTTAGCATATGTGAGGTTTGCAACTTGCTGACACTCGTTGAGGTCTAATGAGATTGCCCTTATTGTCCAATGTTACCGAGCAAGTAACCTCAAGAACAAGCATCAGGAACAGGTACGCCTCTTGTTTGTCAAATGTGTGCAACAAATTGAAAACTGCTAATCTCTTCCGGAGGCGTGCGCAATAAATGCTACAGTCCGTTGCAAAAATGGGCAAAATCTTTTAAAGATTTCGTACGTCTCTCTCTCCCTTTAAAGCTCTTGCTCAATCTCTCACCTCCACCGAAACTCTCTTGCTTTGAAACTCTGTTCAAGAAACCCTAATCTCTCTCCTTCCTCTGAAAAATGGCGTTCCCCATTAGCTTCGAGAGCTCCTCGACCTTGACCCAGGGCAACCAGACACAGGGCACAGCCTTGCAAACAGCCACAGCCCTGTTTGCACCTACACAATTTCTGACGGCCCTCATGGAAGGTAAAAATACTGAACCTCCTCGACCCATTGCCTATAAACCTTTTGGGTTTTTGAAAAGTATCGACCTTAGAACAGTGAATTTGAAATTGGAAGACATCCCGTACAAATTTGGGTGGGAATTGATTTTGTTTGGTGAAACGGGTGCATGTCAACCCCAAGAACTTGTTGGGGCATCTGAAAGAGAAATTGGGGCTTTAGATGAACTCTTTCTGTTGGACCATGGGTTAGATGACATCAATTCGTTTGGGCTGTTTCCTGAGCAGGAAACAGGGTCAGAAACAGGGCCTGAAGTTTTTAAGGATGACCTAGGGGAGGATTTGTCAAAAAAAAAAAACAAAGGGGGAAGTAGTGGTCAAATGGAGGAGTCCCCTGTTAAGCCTACACAAGCCACACCGGTAACACAAACCGGTGAGAAACGCAAAAGGTACAAAATTATGGCTAGGCGTGCTAGAGTACCAAGAACACGACCACCATCAAGGCCTAAAAGCGGCCAGACTGAAGCGCCCTCAAAAAGTGAACCCCCTGTCAAACCAAAACCACAAATCCCCTCTTCGGCCAAACCCACAAACAGACCCACAAGAAAATCAGCCCGAATAGCTTTTCACTCCACTCCTTGTCCTACTAAACAGTCAGCCCCTATTGTTAAGGAGATTGATTCCTCCTCTGAGCCTTCATCAGATAGCAACACTGAGAACACTGCCTTCAAACAGGGCACGCCCGTGTTCTCAGAGTCCTCAGAGGATAAGGCTCTTCCTATACCAAAACCATCACCCCTCAAAACTCCCAAGAGAAAAGCCTCCCTCAAACATGCCTCCACCCAAGACCCTCCTACTGAGCCCCAACCTAAACGAGCCAAGAAATCTACCCCGTCTGCAATCTCAGCCAAACTGACCAAATTGATTCAGAGACGAGTTGTCAGGGGCAAAATTATAAAGGTCTAATATTTTGAGGAACAGGGACTGGGGGTGTTTCTGCACAAGCTGCGTGCACAGGGGTGGTATGAGTTGTTTACAAACACCCAGCTGGGGTGTTCTGTACATGAGTTGGCAGAGTTCTATGCCAACTGCACTGTCACCGAAGGAGTGGTGACAAGTATTGTTAATGGGAAACAGCTTCGCTTTGATGCGAAGATATTAGGGGACATTCTGGGGATTCCCTCCACAGGCTTTGATATATATGTGAGGGAAGACAAGACTATTCTAGGGACAGCCAGGCTGCTGGAACTCGCCCAGAAATTTAGCCAGCAACCAAGCCTGCAAACACCCAAGTCTGTGAAGAAAGGGGACATGACATCGCTCCATCAATTGCTATTTTGGTTTATCATCAAGAATGTCATCCCCAGAAACCAGGGTCGCAATCTTGCTGATGCCATGGATCAGTGTTTGATGGATCTGATGGGCACGGAAGTGCAAATTAACCTTCCTGCCATCATGATTCGACATATTGCAAGAATTGCAAACACCACTAGGGAACATGATCTGGGATACGGCTTCTTTCTGACTAGTGTGTTTGAGCACTTTAGGGTGACACTGCAGAAGAAGGTGGGCACTCAGTTCATTGATGAGATCGGGAGTAACACCCTTATGGGGTGTGGGTATGCTGTGATTGAAGGGTCTGCCTCAGAACAGGGAACCAGAACACCCCGTCCTCCTGTTCCTGGCAGTTCTTCAACCAAGCTTGAGGCTGCTTTGGAAGAAAACTCTCGCCTCAGTACTGAGCTTAACGCTGTAAAGGCTGCCCTGGACGAGGAAAAAGCCCTAAATGCAAAACGCCATGCAGATCTCCTCGGCCTTCTCTCTTTACTTTCAGCAAAATTTTCTCCCTCTGCTCCTTGAACACCCCTCATAAGCTGTTCCCATCTATTGTTCTCATAGCCTGTTCTCACTTCTCTTGGTGAATCAGTTTGTACTCTGTTGCACTCTTTTGATGAATGACAGGATATCTTGTTTTTTGATTGGCTTTGCCTTGCTTGCTTTTTGTTGTGAATTGCTTGTGTGTGACTAGGATGGCCAATCTCATTACCGTACCAAAACACTTGAGTGTATCGCCTATTGACTTTCCTCCATTACCCAAGTGGTGGTGATAGCAAACACCCTCTGTTTGACTGTTCGCCCCTACTTTTTAATGATGCCAAAAGGGGGAAGATAGGTTGACCAATATTGTTTTAGTTCTGCCATGGACGAGTTAATTTTCTTACAATCTTTTCGATACTAACTGCTTCATGTGAATTTGAATAATTGGTACAAATCACTTAAATTGCCCTTGAAAGTCAATATGGTCACTTGGTTTGTCATCATCAAAAAGGGGGAATTTGTTAGAATGTATAAAGTTTTGATGATAACAAATCCAAGTGTTGTTGTTGTTGCTCCAAACAGGCTTTCCAAACAGGACCTTACTGCTGTTCTCAATGTATTAAAACTGCTTGACTAATGGTTTATCAAGAACAGGTACTCAAGTCAGCAATGTAAGAACACCTGTGAGGAACAGGTTCTGTGAGGTGTTTTGAAGCATATCCTGAGAAGTGTTTGAAACATAAGATATGTGCAGCTGTGACAAACAGGTTCCGTGCAGTGTTTGAAGCATATTCTGTGAAGTGTTTGCAGCAAAGTCGTTCTACAAGATGACTAGTGGTTACAACAAGATGTCTTGATTTGATTTGGTTTTATATTTTTAGACTCTTGTTAATATGCCAATTAGAAAGTTTTAATTTACCACTCACTGGAAACGGTTTTGCTTTTCGGAAAATATTTCGGATCACCCTTCAGAACAACCCTGGGAACAGGGTGATCAGGGTGTTTCCAGAATAAGCTGCGAAAAACTGCTTTGCACGATTTTTATCTTTTGGATTTTGAGCAGCTTCTTCAAAGATTTGCAAGAAAGATTTTTCTATGGAGTATCTTATTCTTTACCCTAAAAAATGGTTATCAAAAATCTTAAGGGATTTGCAAAATCTTTTTGAATAAAAAGAATATCTAATTTTTGGCAAGTGGATAAGGTAGTTGAGAAAAACATGGGCTAGCTGCTAAAGAACACCGCCTTATGCACGCGGTTCAGGAAGTGTTTTCAGCTCATGTCACCTTACCCCTTGTAGCTAAAGGATTCTATTTTCTCTAAGATTTTAGTTTCCAAAAATTTTAGAAATAGTTTTTCCATCCCTTGTAGGTAAAGGAATCTATATTCTTCAGATTTTTTAGTTTCCAAAAATTTGATGAATTGTGTTCCAAGCACTATAAAAGGCGGCTTCTTACAATCTTGGACACATCGGTTTTCAAAGAGAAAAAATCTGAGTTCATGAGCTAAAACGTTTGAAAAGAAAACCGAGCCTTGTGAGTGAATTAATTGAGCTTTCAAAGTTGGCATACTAGGACTTCATTGTACCCTATATTAGCTTAGTTGAGAAGCATTGTAATAGGGTGTTTTTTTCTTTACATTCTTCTTTCACAAGAGTGAGTAGAGTGTGTGTCCAAATCAAGGGGATTTTGGACGTGGGGTAACTTGTCTTAGGGAAGACAGGTTACGTGTGTTACAAGTTGTAACAAGGTGTGTTACTATTGTAACGTGATTAGCCCGTTTAGTGAAGTGTTTAAATCCTACACGAGGTAGGTCGTGGTTTTTAACCTCAGTTGGGCTAGAGGTGTTTTCCACGTAAAAATCCTGTGTCCATTATTTCCGCATTCAATTTTGTTGGATTTTCGCTTCTGCTTATCTCAGAAACAACCTGTGCGAACAGGGCCTAAGACTGTTTGCCAACATATTGCGAAAATCAGACACCACAATTCACCCCCCTCTTGTGGTTGTGTACTCTCTAATTCAATAATACTTGACTTGGGCATCCAATTCGGCATTCTCTTTCAAGGCTTGTTCAGCCACTTGCTCGTGAGTGAGGCTAGAAGACATCTTATCTCTTGGGTGAAGGAGTTTTTGTGGTTTGGATGGGAAAAGGGGGTGGCACGATCATGCTCAGTGGCATGGATAGGGCATGCCAAGCTGCTGGGAAAGAAATGTAGGTGCTAGAATGAGGCACGGTCGTGCTCAGTGGCACGGTGTGGCCGTGCTAAAGTTCTGTCTGGGCATGGGTGGGAGGGTAAGGAAAAGTGTTTGGGGTTGATCTTGTGGAGTGTGTTTGAGAGTTGGAAGTTTGGCCAAGAGGGTAGCCTAAGCTTTGATGCCACTTGATGTATTCTTGTACCACTAATGCTTAAAGTAGCAAAAGGGAGTCAAGAATGCATATGGGTAGAATGCAAGGTACTTGAAACCGAAATAGAGCCAATGAACATAGAAGAGATAAGTGGGCTACCAAGGGTGATCCGAAACCCACCTTGGTTCATGCATTTAGGCAAATCTTCTTAGTTTAACTAAGTTACAGAAGTTAATCACCTTCTAGTTAAATAAAGAAGACCTAGAGACCTACTTAAGACACATCATCATCACACATATCGACATCAAGTTAAGGAGAACTCAACCTAAGGTCAGCCTCATGTGATAGGTCATACTCCCGCATTTTATTAGCAAACTTAATTTGTTGCTCATTCATTGTCTCTATCATACTGCTAAGTCTAGCAAAACCCTCATCAGAAATATAACAGTGACACGAATTACTTTCATGATCAGAACAATGCCAAATTTCACACACAGAAGGCGCATAGTCAGAGATGCAAGGGCATGGGATGTAGGAATTAGAGTAACTAGTTTCAAATTCATAAATATCCCAAGCTAACCAATCAAGGAAATCACATGCTCTATTAACATCTTTAGCACAAAAATCCCAATACTCTAAAAGAGCGTAGGTCTCACAATTCACACCTTCATAGACTTTATTCAAAATTTTTCACTTCTCCAAACAATAACTATAATGACCAAGAAAAGCATATAGTCTGTCATAGTATCTCAAAAACAATTCATGCTCATACTGAGGAAAGCAGGAAAAAGCCATTTTTTTGGGTTTTTTCTTTTTCTTTTTTCAAAATAAAAGCCTAATCTCGAATGCCTAAGTAGACCCCAATATTGAAAAGCGCAAACTCCCCAGTAACGGCGCCAAAAAACTTGTTAGGGAAGTTTTAATATTCATTAACCCCAAGTGCAAGGTGCATCGTTGAGTACTTGATATGTCGTCCGGAGGGAATTATGTTTCTAAGTACCAGAATTAACTAAAGCGTCTCAAGTTATGCAAAACAAAAGAAGGATAGAAAATAGTACTAAACTACTAAAACAAACAAAAGACTTCGACCATGATTAAATCTGAGATAAACCAACTAATTAAGTCAAACTCTAACCTTTTCAAGTTATGCTAGTATTCAGAGATGATCGGTTGCATCATTAAAGACCATGAAGCTCTCTCTTAAAGGTCATGAGCTAGTCTAATGTTCTAACCTCCTATTTTATGGGATTAGCTTAATTAAACTACAAGATTGACAACCCTTGACCTAGCTAGTGATCAAGACTATTTTCATATCTAAATCCCAGCTATTCTCTATACCCACACTAGACAAACAACATCACCTCTCAGCATAAGTTGATTGCCCCAAAACACAGATGAAAGCTCTTTCAAGCATTTCATTGAACACATGGTGGGCGTAAGAGAAAATCTTAAACTCTAGCATAAACAAGATGGGTGAAGGCTTATAATAAGATCAATTATCCATCAAGAGGCTAATTACAATTAAAACAACACAATCTAACAACTAAACATCACAAAAACATATAAACAAAGCATGAACTTAAATACACAAAATAAGAGAGAAAGAGGAGGAAAACTTATGCTTGATTGAATTGAGGAACGAATTTACAAGCTTGAATCAAAATTAATCATCTAATCTAACCTAATTACACTGCTTTATTCATCCCCTAATAGGGTTTGGGAGTGTGAGGAGGAACCCTAAAGCTCCCCCCAAGAATCTAGAGAAGTGCCCCCTAAAAACTGGCCGAAAAACCACTTAAATCGCGTGTCCGTAGGCCGGTGCATGGCCGTGCGCGACACACGGTCGTGCAATCGTACCACCCATGTGTTGCTTTAGCCTTCATTGCATGGTCGTGCCTATCCTGTTGCACGGTCGTGGCCTCTTCTTCCTAGCTCGCCTTAGTTCGCAGGGCTTTGTTCAACCTCTATTCTCCTTGAAATCCATCGTTAAAGTTCCCTTTTCTATCAAAACCTAAAGATTTCTCCTGAAAGCAAGATAAATCACTTATAAGCATAATCGAATCCAACGAAGTGAATTTGGCCCTTACTCACCTATATTCGGTATGAAAACCATGAGAAAAATGGATCAAGTGGGGGCTAAAATGAAGTCAAATATAGGTGCAACAATGACTTAGTCTTATCTAGATGTAGTGGTGAGGGTCCAAGGACTATGATTTGTAGATTCACTCCAATGTTGGGTCAAGGTCGTTTGATATGAGTTTTGAGTCACTTCGATTCCAAAATAGGGTTCTCTAACATAGTCTCTTTCGGTCTTTTGTACATGTGAAAAATAGCCTTATGTTGATTAATTGGATGCCTATTAGCTTTTTGTAAGCTTTGCATGATCTAGTATATGAGTTACTATGATTAGGTGAGGAACACCATGAATGTTCTTCAAAGTCTAGCAAGATTAATGTAAGGTGAGATTAATATTATATGATTCACTAGGTGAATGCTAGCTTAACTTAATGTTCATATAAATGAATCTTAACTTTTGATCGAAACAAATGAAGGGATCAGGTAAGGCTACATAGTTATAACAATAAACTTAAGGTGAGAGAGTCCATCATCCTTTATCATTTAGGCAGGCTCACAAGAAACTTAGCGAAAAAAGATAAAGCTGATGGCAAAAATGAGATGGATACAACTGGAAACGCCTTCAGAAATATGACGGAAACCCCTGATTCCACTCCACAATGCAAATCGATCAACTCCATTGTCACTTACAACAAAAGATACAGTTAGACTAGATCTACCTCCTAAGATCCTCCTCCTAAGGCCCTATAATGAAGACACATGACCTTAGAATCATTGATGGCAAAAGAGAAGCTGGCCGAATTCAAACATCTCATTGCTACAGTACCCAAGACTCACATTATTTCCAAAATATTGCTAAACTAATACAGCTATAATAAGTGAAGCTTTGCAAACCTCAAAGGAGGATCTAACGAGCCAATAAGCCATGGTGGGGGAGACTAGAGTCTAGGGCCATGACTCAGTGCCTCCTCCAATTTCTGAGGAAATTGGCAAATGGAGCTACATGCCCCCATATATTCAAACTTGGGTGGGGAGAAGGCAAAGTAACACTATTCCAAATGGGCTAGCATCCATCCAATAGTGTAAGAAATAGAAGTCAAACTAGCCTAAATCATGAGGAACTCACTTTGAGTTAATACAAGTGAGTCCATGAGACTAAGTCAACAAGCTAGCAATCATATAGCACATATGCTTGCGAATAACTCGAGCTAGGCTTATTGGACATATCATTCGACCTCATTAATAATGCGTGTTAAGCCGATCATCATTATCACTACACATCAACCCATGATCATTAACTTTCCATTCCCTTGGGACCTAATAAGCATATAAGACCCAGACTAGATTAAGAGCATGGTTTGGAATACTTTGCTAGATTATTCACAAAGATAGGTAGCGAACCAAATCGTAACTCAGTCCCCTAGGGTCGATTTCCATCCTTGAAGTTAAAGCAGTAGTGGGAGCTATCAAAACCATATGCATCAAAAGAAGTGTTTGAGGCGCTAAAGTCAATGTCAGCACTAAAAGCACCAGGACCATATGGGTTCCATGCTTATTTTTTCCAAAAGTATTAGGCACTGGTAGGTGATGCAGTTTGTGAGTCGGTTCTACGGGTATTGTTGGGATACGATATACCACTCGAAATGAATGAAACATTCATTTCGTTGGTCCCTAAGATGGGGAATCCATAGAAAATCACACAATTTCAGCCCATTGGATGTTGTAGTGCGGTTTAGAAACTAGTGACCAAATGTATAATACAGCGGTTAAAACATGTTTTGCCATGCCTAATTTCCCATTCACAGTCTAGCTTTGTGCCGAGTAGGCAAATTAATGACAATGTTATTATAATACAAGAAATTGTGCACTTGATAAGATCGAAAAAAAGGCAGTAAGCAGTGGATGGCCATTCATATTGATCTTGAGAACACTTACGACATGGTTTGATGGTCAGTCATACATGACACTAGGGGATATGCATTTTCCGCAATATTTAATGGAGGTGATTATGCGATGTATATCAACATGTTCTAAGCGTATCTTCGAAATGGAGAATCAACAGAGGGATTTAACCGACGAGGGGATCCGCCACAGGGATCCGCTATCCCCGTATTTGTTTGTGGCCTGCATAGAAAAGTTGTCCCAACTAATTACGCCGAAAGTCCAACATGGTAGATGGAAGCCTTTCCCCACCAGTTGTAAGAGTCCGAAACTCTTGAGCCTAGCTGTGGTAGATGATGTGATGCTTTTTCCTTAAGCCTCAATTGAACAAGCGAAATTAATTAAGATTATCTAGATTACTTCTATGGTATTTTAGGACAAAAAATTAGCAATCAAACGTCATCTATATACTTTTCGGGTAATACGACTCAGCATTTGATGGAGAATATTTGCAGTATCCTTGAAATGTCGAGGACTCATGATCTTGGGTGATACTTAGGGTGCCTACATTGCATGGTCGAGTTACTAAGGTGACATATCAGGGGATGATAAATAGAGTTGATAAGCACCGTGCAAGATGGAAAAGCAAGTGCTTATCATTGGCGGGAAAAGGTTACACTTACCTAGTCAATGATAATGGCAATTCCGGCCCCCTGGGCCACCTTTGATGAGATTGATGGAAAAATTAGAAGATATTTTTGCAGTGGCACATGACTTGAATGGCGCATACATCTAGCGTCCTGAGTGCAAGTCACACGACCCAAGAAGGGGGGTGGGGTCGGGGTGCACGCAATGAGGATCCTAAATGTAGCTCAGTTGATGAAATTAGGGTGGTGCATGGTTGTAGGCGCGATGGAGCTATGGGCTAGGGTTTTACACTTTAAATATTATCGAGGGAGCTCCTCCACCCACGAAACTTAACCTTAGCCTCCAATGCTTCTAATAGGTGGTCGGGAGTGATTGAAAATTTGCACCACATTGCTCAAGCTATGGGCACGGTGGTTGGCGACGGAGGAAGCACTTGGTTTTGGCTTTGACAGATGGGCCAAACCTTCTCCCCTCCTGACTTTTGCAACTCAATACGTTCCTGTAGTAGGATTGGAATGGCAAGTTTGCGATTGTTGGGATAGGCAAGGAGGATGGAAGTAGAATGAATTTGCAGATTTTCTCCCATGGCCAATCCTCAAGTGTATTGCATCTATTGAAATGTTAGATGAGGCAGTTCGTGTCAATTTTTATTAGAATGGAGAAAACGATGGAAAATTTTAATTAAAGTCAGCTATGAATATTGTAGTGCGTGAACCACCTATGCCTCAGGAAGGCACTTCGAACGTGGTATGGAAGGTGAAAGCAAGCCAGTGAGTTTGAATATTTATGTGGCTGGTCGTTCATGATAAAATCCTCACAAACGAGAACCGAGATCACTGAGGAGTGACGAGTGACGCCAACTATCAGGTGTGAGTTGATGTCAGGGAGTCAGTGGAGCACGTGCTGCAGAGCTGCCCTAACATATGAGCTATATGGTGTTTTCTTGGTAGTCCCGACTTTAGGGTGCTGTCTCCCAACGCATCGCTAAATGCCTGGATTGTGCATAATGTCAAGGGACCACATATGGATCCAAATGGAAGCACCAAATTCTTGACGATGATGTGCTATATCTGGAAGTGGAGGAATGCACACTACTTTGCGCATCAGGAAGATACACCAGAAGATAAGGGTCAGCTCTTATTAACTCGGTTTGGGGATGTACTTCTTGTGTTAGGGCTTGATGCCGGGTCGGAGGCACAGCATGGAGTCTAGGAACAAGGACTATTGGTATGCTAGGAAGCACCACCAGAATGATGAGCTTTACTTAACACAGGTGGCGTTTAAAGAAGAAATCTGGGAGTTACTAATAGTGGAAGAGTACTGCATGGAGATCAAGGGCAATAGATTCAAGGTTTTGCTTAGAATTTTGGAGCATGCACTTCAGTCAAAGTGGAGATCAAAGTGGCGCTTCGTGGACTTCACATGGCTCGCTCTTTAGGCTTCAAGAAGGTCTGCTTTCAAGTGGACTCGATGATTGTTACTGGGATGTTACAAGGGAATGGGTTGTGGAGCCCGACTAAAAAGCCGCTTATTCTATAATGCGAAGAATTTATCGGGGAAGAAGGATGGGAGGTGAAACTCTGTCACTACTATGGAAAGCTAATCAGATTGCTGATAGATTAGCTAATTTAGGATCAGAAAGGAATTGGGAGTTACCTATTTTTGTTCACCTCCTAGACAAGTTTTAGAGATGCTGAATACAGACATAATAGGGGTCACCTAGCCTAGAAATTCTATGAAGTAATAATATCATTTTTGTACGCCCCTCTTCTGCACAAAAAACAAAAAAGTTTAAGGGGGTCACTATTATATTGCATCTTATAGAGCTTTTAGGTAGATTCGGAGAAGTCGATCCAATGTACGCCCCTCTTCTGCACAAAAAAACAAAAGGCATTAAGGGGGTCACCATTATATTGCACGTTATAGAGCTTTCAAGTAGTGTGGGAGAAGTCGATCCAATCTATGAATATGGTCCAAAAGACCCATAATCCAACCCATTTTTAACCAAAATTAAACCAAAATTTTAAGCTCGAACTTGAAATGACCCGAACTGAGTAGACCCGCTTTCATTTAGACCGGACCCGATAGTTGACCAAAGCTCCAAAACTGACCCAACCCGAGGACCTACTAATTGAAATGACATTGATCCAAATTGATCCATTATTGAACAAAAGGGTGAAAGCATGAAATATCAAACAAGATGAGCAAATTAATAATGCTTTCACTTTGCATTTTGAATTATGATAGTAAAACTTTTTCTTAGTGGGCTTAGAAAGGAGGAATCATGGTTCATGAATTTGAGGTGAACCTGTAGGCCAAAGCATCATAGGTTTTAGGCTTTGAAAACAAAGTAATTATAAGAATTGATAACTAATCCATATTCTACCAAAATGGCCCAAGCTAAACCCATCATGATCCGATAATATCCAATACCCAAGAGTGACCCAACTCGAAGGGGTTAACCCAAATCCAACTTGACTCAATAGTTAAGATACCAATAATGACCCGAACCTATATGGGTAAACCCAAACTTGAAGATTGACCCAATTGTCACCTCTATTTACAGGCACCAATGGTCAAGGTAGTGAAAAGAGATAAGGGTGTTTGGGGGGAGGAATTTTGTATACTCACCCAAAAAAAGAGAACCAGAACTAGTCAAATCAGTCCTTATCATTTTGCAACCAGAACCTTAGGTTCTGGGTCTGGAGTATCCACCACATAGAATGTTAAAATTTTAGTACCTCATAAATTAAACCTTTTTATTTATTTGGAGTGAGAGAGGGAGTGTTTAGTCTTTTACTACATTCATCTTCTATCTTTACACAAAAAAAAAGTTCATTTATTAAATTTGTATCCTTTTATCATAATTACTTAAGAAATGTAATAATTCATTCTTTAATAATTAGTGGAAAATTAATTGATATTTCACAAATACATAATTTTGAAGAGTCATTTTGTAAGGAAAGAATAAAAAAGAAAAAGAATAGAGAAACAAAAGAGAAGGTAGTGAACATAAAAAAGTTATTCATTTTTCTTTCTCCAAATTGGTTCTAGATTTTGGACCCTTTTTTTTGAACTGGAATTGATTGAACAAATTCCTCTTTTTAGGATCCCAGAGCCAGCACCGTTTAACTAGTTCTAAATAGATCCCATAGTATTTCGGGATGTGAGTGGGGCGGGTACGGGGCGGGTGGAGTTATACCTGCACACATACCCATTTTCAAAAGTTGTCCCCATACCCATACCCATACCCATACCAATTAGGTTTTCAAAATCTATCCCCAAACCCATTGAGTATTTCTGGTTTTATTCGGGCATATACATATATTACAATATAATATCCATTGGGTACGATAATTTCTTTTACTTAAACAAATTCATAAAACTAAATTCAACTAGGCAAAAGGTTCTAAAGAAATACAATATCCATTAGATTCAATAGTTCATACTTAGCTTATAAATAAAAAACTACATTCTAGAATTGATTGAAATGAGAGTGAGCAACACAACAAATTAGCTAGAATTTTACGTTTGTGAGTCGCGAGTCATGTGACTTTATGTATCGGCATAGGAAATGAGCGACACAAATGGATGCATTGCATAGTTGGGATGTGTTGCGGTATGGAGTTTCTTGTAAATAAATTACCAGTGTTCAAAGTTCAAATTTCAGGTACAGGGCAGGTATGGTATGGGGCGGGTGATGCCTATACTCATACCTGTACCCACACCCATACTTATTTTCAATGTACCCGTTCCATACCTATTTTTTTCTAATTTTTCGTACCCATACCTGTTATAAATGGGACAGATTCAGAGTGGATTTTTTAGATTCGGGTGCAACTCCCATCCTTAACGGTATTTGATATCTGATGCAGAGAGTCAGGAGAGAGAAGTAGAAATGGTGAAAACCCTCTCGAGGCTTCTGATCAGATCACCAAGATAGAGAAAATAAGAGAGAGAAAATGTGGAGCTGGATTGATAACTCAAGGTGGGAGGTTTGTTACAGCAATTGGTTAAGCTTTCCCCTCTTATAAGTATGCCTTATATGGCAACTCTGCCACAACAAAAGGAAATAATAAAACTGAAATATGAGCTGTAATAAAAGGATCCTAAGGTAACTAGCCATGGGCCCCCAATAACAAACTCTCAAAAATATCCAAAATCATTTTCCTGTATCATACTCCCCCTCCCATCAACACCAGACTTATCCTCAAGTCTGTAAGTCAGCAAAGAAAGGAGGGTACTTCTCCTCCATAGTATTAGCCTCCTCCTAGGTGGCCTCTGATTCAGGTTGCCCGTCCCACAGCATAAGGTGTTGGACCACAGCGCAATTGTGTTTTTTGACCATCCTTCTCTCCAGGATAGCTGCTGGTTTCAAAACAGAACCCGCCTCCTCCCCTTGTAGTGCGGACAGAATGTGAGGTTTTGCTGGTAAAATCCCCCTGAAAGGTTTTAACTGAGAAACATGGAATGTAGGGTGTATTTTAGCCTCATCAGGTAGCTCAAGTTTATAAGCTACTTTCCCTGTGGTATTCTGCACCTGAAAGGGACCAAAAAATTTGTGACTCAACTTTTCATTTCCCCTCTTCTAAACTGAGCCCTGCCTATAGGGTTGGAGCTTCAGCCAAACCCAATCCCCCACAGCAAAAGTTCTCTTACTTCTATGTTTATCAGCCAGCATCTTCATCATATGCTGAGCTCTAAGTAAATGGAACTGCAAGAGCTCAATCATAGCTTCCCTTCTCAGCAAAGTTCTCTCTACCAGTGCATTCCTTGTCTCCCCAGGCAAGTATGGTAAATGGACAGGTGGTGGTTGGTTGAACATGACCTCATAAGGAGTGATTTGTGCTGAAGTATGGAATATTGTATTGTACCACCACTGGGCTATAGGGAGCCACTTGCTCCATTCCCTGGGCTTGTCAGCTATTATACACCATAGATAAGTCTTTAATGTTTTGTTAAGCACCTCTGTCTGTCCATCTGTCTAGGGGTGGTACGCAGAGGGCAAAAGAAGGGATGTTCCTTGAAGAGTGAAGAGTGCTTGCCAGAACTGACTGAGGAAGATACCATCTCTGTCGCTGACATTGCTGTTGGGCCAACCATGAATTTTAAAAATCTGGTCCAAATAAGCTTGAGCAACATCTACTGTAGTATAGGGATGAGACAAGGGAATGAAGTATCCAAATTTACTAAGCCTATCCACCACCACTAGGATCACCTAGAACCCAAAAGAAGCTGGTAATCCTTCAATGAAGTCCATAGAGATATCATACCAAACTACCGTAGGGATACGCAGGGATTGCAAGAGGCCTGGGGAAGCATTAGTATCATATTTATAAGCTTGACAGGTTGTGCAATTCCGTATATGTTGTTGAACGTCCCGTGTAAGCCCTCTCCAACAAAACAACTGTTGTATCTTTTTTATAGTAGCATCCCTCCCTATATACCCACCAGTAGGAGAGCTATGAACCCAATGAAGTATCTTGTCCCTTAGTTCTTGGTCAGGCCCAACCACCTGCTTGCCTTCCTTCGCAAAAACCCATCAATCAACTAGTATTTCTTGCTGAGAGTCTTAGTTCCATTAACCATTCCTGTCAAGCCGGGATCCAAGGTATAGTTGTTTCTTACCATATCTAACATATCATATTGGGCAACTGAAATGGCTAAACATAAGATTTCAGCACTGGCCATTCTAGATAAGGCATCTGCAGCTATATTTTCTACACCCCTTTTGTACTGAATTTCATAGGAAAATCCCATGATTTTGGACAGCCAGAGTTGTTGAAATGGTGTGGTCAACCTTTGCTCTAACAGCCACTTAAGGCTTCTTTGGTCAGTTCGCACAATGAACCTCTGACCGGTTAAGTACTGCTGCCATTTCTGCACAGCAAAGACTAATGCCAATAATTCTTTCTCATACACAGATAAATGTTGCCATTTGGGTCACAGGGACTTGCTTATAAATGCAAGTGGGTGCTTGTCCTGTATCAGAACAGCTCCAATTCCATGAGTGGATGCATCAGTTTCCACTATGAAGCTTTTAGAAAAATTGGGAATCCCCAGCACCGGAGCTTCTGTCAGAGCCCTTTTAAGAGCTCCAAAAGCCTGATTAGCTTCTATTCCCCACTCAAAAGAACCCTTCCTCAGTAGCTGAGTTAATGGTCGACTGATATTAGCATAACCCCTTATAAACTTTCTGTAGTACCCAGCCAAAACCAAGAAAGCCCCTTAACTGTTTGATGTTCTGAGGTTCAGGCCATTCCCTTACTACTTTAATCTTAGCTGGGTCTGTCTCTACTCCGTTAGTAGAAATAAAGTGTCCTAAATACTCCACCTTCTCCATCACAAATGAACACTTACTCTTCTTTGCATAGAGCTGCTGCTGCCTCATGATGTGAAAAACAAATTGTAAGTGCTGTAAATGTTCTGTCATGGATTTGCTGTACACCAAAATGTCATCAAAAAAAACCAGCACACACTTCCTCAACACATGCCTAAATATATGGTTCATAAGCCCCTGAAAGGTTGCAGGTGCATTTGTCAAGCCAAAAGGCATGACCAAAAACTCAAAATGGCCATGGTGAGTTTTAAAAGCAGTTTTCATCACATCGTCCCCATGCATCCTGATTTGATGGTAACCTGACCTCAAATCCAGTTTTGAAAACACAACAGTACCAGCCAGTTCGTCAATTAATTCCTCCACAACTGGTATAGGGAACTTGTCTTTGATTGTATGTTTGTTAAGTTCCCTATAATCTATGCAAAGTCTCCAGGTACCGTCTTTTTTACTAACCAGAACAACGGGGTTAGCAAATGGACTGCAACTATGTTGAATTACTCCTTTATCCAACAACTCCTGAATTAGGCTCTCTATGATATCCTTCTGTCTGAGGGGATACCTGTAAGGCCTGATGCTGAAAGGATCAGTCCCCTGTGCAAGTAGAATTTTGTGATCTAAAGAACCTCTGCTGGGAGGCAGCAAAGTAGGCTCCTCAAATATATCAGCATACTGACTGAGCAACTCTTCAAGGTGAGCATTGTGTCCTGTCTCCATAGACACTCCCTAAAGACTGTAGAACTCCTGACCTTCACCCTTACTGCTCACAATTTGCAGCATGCACAGTTGGGGATTGTGAGCTAAAATTTTATGCAACTGCCCTTTGTTCATCATTAGCAACTTCTTTCCCTTTAGGCCCCTTAAGATATGATCTCTTCCTTGGTAAGTAAACTCCATCTGGAGTTTATTGAAATTCCATCTCACTGTACCAAGTTAACGAAGCCACTAAATACCAAGTACAATGTCGCAGCTACCCAAGGGAATAATGAGCATGTCAGCCTCAAAATGAGCATCATGCATTTGCCATTTAAATCCTCTACATATGTATAAACACTGAACTTGTAACCATTAGCTACAGTGATGAATTGAGTTGGAATAGCCTCCAACTTGCATCCCAATTTCCTTGTAATCGATATATCCAGGAAGTTATGAGTGCTACCGGAATCTATGAGTATATGAAGTGATGTCTTCCCATGTAAACCAGTCACTCTCATAGTTTGGAAGCTTTGACAGCCACTTAAGGCATGCACTGAGATTTAAGGTTCTTCAGTTTCCACTCCTCCTTCCTCAGTCTCCCTTAATTCTTCTTCTTCACAGTCAGAATCCTCCTCAACTCCAGGTATCTCTGTCAAGAATAGCTGGGTTTTCTTGATGTTGCAGTTGTGTCCTTTTTCATATGGTTGATTGCAGAAGAAACAAAGTCCCTTTGCCAATTTCTCAGCTCTTTCTATTGCAGTTAGGATTTTGGGTTTGGGTTGACCCGTGGAATAGTAAGCATTTGTGGGTTTCTGGTTGTTGGGTATAGGAGTTAGGAGTAGGCTTCTTTGTGCAGCTGGGGTCTTTTGTGGAATGTAGGGCTTGGGTTTATCAGGGGTTTTTAGGGCTTGTAGGGTGGCTGTTTGCAGTCTAGCATAGTGAACTGCATCTGGCAAGGTTCTGGGATTGAAAGCTCTGGTGAAGTGTTTGACATTATCATCCAACCCTCCAACGAAACTAGCAACAAAGTAATCAGGGGGCAGTGTGGGATTTTTAATCAACATCTGGGATTTTAACTCCTCAAATTCCTCAAGATAATCATCAATGGTTCCAGTTTGCTTCAGCTTATTAAACTCCTCAATCACACAACTTCCCAAATCATCTTTAAATCTAGCACATAAATCCACAACAAAATCCTCCCGCAAGATGTTCTGCCATCCCAGAATGTACCCATTATACCACGATTCAGCTTTTCCACTCATATACAGTGAGGCTAAATCCACTTTCTGCTGTTTTGGGGTTTTACACAAAGCAAAATACCTCGAACACTTCTTCACCTATCCCCTAGGGTTTGTCCCATCAAAATGAGGAAACTCAATTTTGGGATTAAACAGTAAAGGGGCTTTTACTGGGTTTTCCTCCCTTACATCAGTTTTCTTAATCCCAAATTCTTTGTCTCCCACAATCACAAACTCATGTACCCCATCAACACCACCAATCATATTTTGATCGGAATTCAAAGGATTCATAGGATTTTTACCTTGCTTAATTCCAATATGTCTCATCTGAGTGAGCATCAGATTGCACAATTTCCTTTGTTCCTCCATCTTCTGGTTCTGCACAAAAATCTACTGCTGTTGCTCGGCCATTTGCTTTGCCATTGCAGTCTGTTGTTCAAGAAAATTCTTCAGTAATTCCTCCATGGTTGAAATACCTTACTGTTATTGGATCGCCATACTTCTTATTGATGGAGCTAGCGCTAATCCCAAGGATGTTTCTCTGATACCAGATGATGCAGAGAGTCAGGACAGAGAAGTAGAAATGGTGAAAACCCTCTCGAGGCTTCTAATTAGATCACCAAGATAGAGAAAATAAGAGAGAGAAAATGTGGAACTGGATTGATAGCTCAAAGTAGGAGGTTTGTTATAGCAATTGGTTAAGCTTTCGCCTCTTACAAGTATGCCTTATATAGCAACTCTACCACAACAAAAGGAAATAACAAAACTGAAATATGAGCTGTAATAAAAGCATCCCAAGGTAACTACCCATGGGCCCCAATAACAAACTCTCAAAAATATCCAAAATCACTTTCTTGTATCAATATCCTTGCTCACCGCCAAAAATGGTGGTGAACTGACACTAGTTGTGGACCTAGTTGTAGACCGCGCCCTAGTTGTCACATCTTTGACCACCAAACAGTTCATCAATTTTGTTACAGTAGGAGGTGAGAAGTGGTTTGCAATGGTCGCAGGTGTGGGAGGGTAATGAGAAGTTAAGGATTTGAGATTTAAAAATAAATATTGAAAGAAAAAACTGAAAAGGCATTGTCATCATTTTAGGATTCAAATATGACGGCGCATCAACCTGAGCTACTAAAAATTATGTTGAAAAAATTGATAGCTTTTTTAATCAAATTATTAGTCTCAAAGAGTAATGGGAGAGTTATATTGTATAGTTGATTATGAAGAAAATCTTATATTTTAAATATACTTCACATATCCACATTGGCATTATATTGTCAATAAAAAAAATTATGATAAGAAAACTCTATTTTTTTATGAGCCAATAATAATGAGACTCTAATAATAGAGACTTAAAACAAAAAGAATAAATATAGGCGTCATATTTGTTAGTTGGAGTTTAAGAAAATAGTTATTACTTACATATGTTTAAAATATGAAAGCAATTAATGGTTCATATATACTCTTAACTGTATGAGATCGCGGTATTGAATGATAAAGGAAAGAAGGAAAGAAGAAGGTGAGAGATTTGGGCCCCATTTGACAAACAATTGTTAGCTGTTTATGCTAGCTGTTAGGTATTAGATGTTTGAATTAGCTGTTTATATTAACTGTTTAAATTAGCTATTTTTAGAAAAAGTGTTTGGTAAAAACAAGTTGTTTCTAAAATATATGTTGGTAAATTTTCATTTATGCCCTTATTTATTAATTAGTTTTATTGAGATGTTTGTAATTTTTTCAGACTTATGGACAATTAAGTCATTTTCATCAAAAATTCTTCTCAAAAGGCTAATGGGAATAGTTTTTTCAAAAAGAATTTTTTGGAGCCAAACAGCTATTGCAAACCCATTAGCTGTTTGACTTGATCAAAACAGCTAAAATTCTCCCAAACAACTATTTTTTTTAAATAACTGTTGTTACCAAACATCCCCTTGTTTTTTGAATAACAATACAAGGCCAAAATCATGGCACCTCACTATATGTAAACAGGAGCCCAAGCTAAATTTCTTGCATTAATTTCAAGTTGATAATGTTATTCTTTAAACTAAGGATAAGCTTCTAGTGTTTGTCACTATACGACAATTACCACAAGTTTTTTTTGAAAGAAACAATCACCGCAATTAAGTAAATCTAAATCATGTATTTGTTTTTTCATGATCTACACCATTGATTTTTTTTTTTGTTTTCAAATGAGTAAAAATATATTATAAAAATCATAAAACATTTATAAATTTGGAGTAAAAATTATAGTTGTAAGGCTAGTTTGGATTTTGTTATGATGAACATTAGTGTTCAAAATTTTTCTGGCAACTAAGCAATTTTTCTGGCGACAATTAAATTTCCCAGCGGTCATTCATATTTTCCAGTGACCATTCAATTTTTCCAGCAACAATTAAAAATAATGAGCAGGAAAAATTGGCAACAAGGTCCACACCCGTCGCCTCTCGCACCCCCTCCAGTGCCCGGGGCTGCTCCCAGAGGACGGCGACATGATGTTGGCACACTTTTGCTTTGAGTAACTTGGGCTTCTCCGTCTCTAATGGGCTTCGCGTTTTTCTTCGGTACTGGCAAGCATGAGGAAATTCTGGCAAGGGGTGGCGGTGCTCGGCATCTAGGCTGGTGGTTGTTGCCGTCCAGTGGTTGGTAGTGGGTGCGAGTGATGGGAGCAGCGCAAAGGTTATGGCGCTCTTCTTTTTTTTTGGGGGGGGGGGTTTGGTTTTGGTCTAATATTTTGTATGAGGAGAAGTATAATAAATGTGGTAGTTATGGCAATAAGAATCGTGGTAGCCTGATGGTGAGCAACTTGGTGTGTTTTATGTGCCTTACCACGAGGTCATGGGTTCAAGCTGAGGTTGGGGTATGCAACTAATTTTTTTCTTTTTTTGTGGCTTTTGCACTTCCCTTTTAAGCTTTAATATCTTTTCTTCTTCCATAATTTATTTTCCGTTTAACAAATTTTCCACTGTTGATATCTTTATTTTTTTATTAGCATGATTATCTTTTTTTATAATAGATCAAATCTTTGTTTGATAAAAAAAGTATATGAAATCTTTGAACTTCTTTTTTTTTTTTTGGGGGGGCTTCATCCATAACTAGCGAAACCCTAATAACCTAAATTCTATAAATTCAATCTTATTCAAGAACTTCACATCAAAAATTGTTTATCAACTTATTTGAAAAAATCATTCACCATAGCTTCCTTCTCAAGACGTCTTTATTAAAATCATTCAGCGTCCACCTTCCTCAACTTCTTAAATCGGTATATTAAATCACAACCTTATTCTCCCATTAAAAGTATGCAATCATAAGTAGCAAGTCGTATTTTTATTTATCTCGAACTTTTTGGTATGTTGATCATGTTAAGTTTTTATTTTTAAAATTTTTTTAATATGATCGTGTTAGTTATGAATAAATTCTCAACAAAATTATTTAGACTAGTTTTTTATGAGTATTCCATCATTTAGACTTTTAAGTTTTTTTATGCATTTCAAATTCTTATATTTATGTATGTTCTATACATAGTTATGAATAACTTGTAGGTTTTAATGATAGATGTGTTAGTGTTGGTAATTTTAATTTTTGTTGATCAATTTTTATTTGCTTTGTTTGAAAACTGAATAATCAAATTTTTAAATACGAGGGAATGAATAATGTGAGAAGTAGTGTTGGTGCTTATTGTTGAAACATGCTGAATCATATTGAAACATGCTAAATAGTTAAAGAAAATATAACTAAATATTTTCAATAAGTACTAACAATATTGAAGTATGTTGTTTTGTGATGAATTAATAAAAATAAATTTGGAATATTGCCTCCGTTTTTTTCCTCATTTTTTTAGTTAACATGAAACACCTTAAGGGTTCTACTTTTGTTTTTATAGAATTTAGTGCATCATGGACTTGAGGAATGAAAAAGCTAAGAAATTTACGGATGAATACAGTGATATGTGGAATTTTACTCCCAGGAAAAGTGAAAAAAGAAAAACCATAGTTTGAGCACATCGAACTCCTCCATTAATAAATGAATCGTTAATTCTTGATGATAGAGTTTTAAGATTTTTTTGTTCTCCATTTTTGGTGATATAAAATTTCAAGAATTATTCCTACAAGATTAACTTTTTTTCCTTTAATACATTGAACGCCTTGTATAATCCAAACAACTTCCCGGTGTCTATGAAGTTGTGAAACGAAACAATTTCACCAAAATAAAAGCTAACAATCAATTGAGTTCTAAGGCAAATTTATATTGGATATTAGTTGCCAATTTGTCATTTATCTTGGCTTATTAGTTGGACTCCCTATTCGGATATACCAAACAGTCTCTTCCTAGCTAGTTTGTTATTTTGTTAAGACCTTACATATAATTCACATCCTGGAAAAAGTGGTAGCACACATTGGGAGAGATACAGCCACATCGCTTTAAGTAGAGTTGAATAAAGTTAATCTGATTTGATTACTGGTCTAAAATCAACATGAACTTAAGTGGTTCTAGGTATAGAATTTCAACCCATTTGATTAAATGGGTTAACACATTTAACTTATTTAACTAAATGAGTTAGGTTCAAGTCAACATTTTCGATAAGAAAGAAATGTATATTTAACCGATGTAATTAAATAGGTTAAATAGGTCAATCCGATAATCCATTTATCATTACATGTTTACCTTTTATTGATAATTTAAAATACAAAAATTAAAAAATATATATGAATGTGAAATATGATCAATTAGGGAAACTTTAGACAGTAATTGCTTGATATGATATGTAAACTTAATTTTTTTTATGTTATGTAAGTAGGTAAAAACTTAAACTTTAAAGTTAAATGGATAAATGGGTTGAGGTGACCTGAACATGACCTGTTTATCTTAAACAGGTCAAAATCAGATGAATCCGTTTAAAACTTAAATGGATATGCGTTATAGCTGTCGAACCCGTCTAATAAATAGATTAGATTCAGATCAAATAATTTTCAACCCATTTAAATTTGATACAAATACGAACTTGATCCAATCCAATCTAACCTATTTTTCACCTCTAACTTTAGGTGCGAGACAGATCACGTACAAATTAACTATGCTCCTATTATCGGTGGATGCACAAATAGTAGTGGTATATTCTGGGGAAGATTAGTTAGTGGCTCTCGAAAGGATATATAGGGATAACTGGGGACAAAATATGCATGGACGTCCACACAGACATGGCAAAAAGCTTAGGTAAGTTGATGTACATGACAGCTAGTTGTATATAGATGTGAGCGGCTGAGCCCAAAGTGGGTGGAAGTGCAAAACAGCTAGCAGAACGCTGTAATGTGCTCTTTACGTGGTCCTTTCCTTCTCTAGTCTTCTCTGGTAAAGCGAATAATTATGCTCATGAAATCATCCTTCCTTGTCCGGTTGTCCGTGTCCATCCATTTAGTGTCAGGTAGAGGCGGCCAAATTATATGTGGCGCATGTTTGGTTGTCTTCGCCTCTCCGGTTAGACTAGAATCGAGCTAGATTATCAACTTGTCCAATTAAAATTGACCCGACTCCCTCAGATGGAGTTATATTAGTTAGTGCAATCAGTAAAATTTCTTGATATTAATATTAAAATATGGTGTGAATTTTTCATATACAGAACAAAGTACTTTATACCCAAACAAAAAAGAATTGCCTTCCATGTCACTCATTAACTTAAAAATGCTTTCAAGTGAAATTTTTTTTTTTTGGGGGGTTTTTGAGCATTTTATTTTATCAGAGTCGAGCTATTGTTAGTACATAAAAGAGTAAAATTCTCCAATTACAAATTTTCTCTACTCACAAATTTTCAACTAAGCTTTTTAACTGGACCTACTTTTAATGCATCAAGTCGGTTTGGTACATTGATGTGCTTTCAACCCTACTTTCTTTTTCCCCCTTGTTTTGCAACAAGGCCCATTAAAAAAAAAAAAGAAAAAAAAAAGAGAAATAGTGCCTGAAAAAGAAGTGCTCTCAACTCGACTTACTAACTTAGGACGCTTTCAACTGAGCTTTTTAACTTGAGTTGCTTTAATTCCCTAGACCATTTTTATATATTAGTTCGGTTTCCTCCACTTAACCACTTTTTCCTTTGTTTTGCGACGAGGGAACGCGGCAAAAAAAATAAAAATAAAAATAAAAACAAAAAAAAAAAAAACCTCGACTTGCAATTAGTGTGCGCCAATTGGCCAGTCCAAGATAGTTCAAGCTGTACAGTGTTAAGCCAAGGCGGGCTCACAGTTAAGGCGGCCACAAAATGTTTGAGATTGGTTGTTATAAGATTAAGATTGGAAATTAGGCTGCTAGTTCAATTAATCGAATTGTTGAGTAGGTGCTGACATATCACTTGGTTCAAATTAGCAATTTTTGAAAATTTTCAATTACAAGATACATTATTTTTGATTTCATCTACATGTACGAATACACCTTCCTTTACATCAAATTAAAACAAACAAATTGTTGTTGATGTTGACAAACTTGAGATTATGTGGTAGAAATCTAGCCTAAAATTTAGTTGGCTCGGATTGTTTTAGGTACGGTAAAGAAGCTCAAATTAGGAGCTTGTGAATTTTATGGGACTATTCTGTTGAGATAAAACATGTCATGCCTTTAATGTGACCCAAATCTACTTCATTAATGTTCAAGATAACATTTAGACTTGGCAAAACGACATTTAGGTCTGGCAAAAACAAACTCGACCTAAAAACCCGATATGAACTCGCCTGAAAGTTTTGCATTTTGAGCATGATTTTCTCAACCTGAATTCGAAAAACCTGCAAATTTTTTAACCAAACACCGACCTGAACCCAAAGCGCCTGCTCAACCCGAACATTATATCCTTATTTGTTTATTTTTCTTTAATTTTCCCTCTTAACAATAGTAGTTTTTCATCATAACGAAGTGTTTAGAGAAATATTGTATAATTATCAGATCCCTTCGCAAATTAGACGATGGTGCCCCTTTTTTTTCCTAATTCATTATCATAGAATAACGTCGAACAAATTTAGAAAATGGGCATGAAATATCTAGTTTTAAGAAAATTAATATAGAACGACACAAGTATTAAAAATGAGCAAGTCTTACCATTGTATTCTTAGTGAAATGAATACTTCTCATTGCATTTAAATAATATTACTATGTAATAATCCAAAATTTTGATGTTATAATTAATCAATAATTATAACATCTTGAGCATCTGTAACATTCTTTCACTTGGCTTTTTCCTAATTGGTCTCGAACTTTATGTCAGTGTTGGGTAATTGACCAACTTGTATTCGTGTCAGGATCAAACCATTAATAAAGTATACCTAATTAGGTAATAGTAAGTTAATTAACAAATATCAAATCATTAAATGGTTATTAACAAGTCGAACTGCTCCAACGCATTATCATGCTTCAGACGCGTTGGCCCATAAACGACCGACCTATTATTAGTATTTTAATATACAGACCAACTTACACAAACGTGACTCATTGTCCAGCGATACACGGCGTTCACATAAGACATTGAGAAGTTTGAAGTTTGAATATTTTTTATATTCTTTTAAGAAATTACAATTAGAATGCTTGTTCGTTAAATATAGACAATTTTAAGTAATAAATATGCCAAAATTTTGATTTTCACAAAAAGAGAAATAAATCACTAAAAAGGCCCTCCAAACCCATTGGATTGACCCGAAACCCATAAGAAAGAAATACAACTTCCTGTATTCTACCTGAAACTGAAATATACCTTATTCGTATTTTACCCGAACTCGAATATACCTGATCTGTATTTAACCCGTTCATCCAAACTAACAAGTCTAATAGCAGTATATTACTTAGCTCTCACTAAATTAGCCTTGTGATGGATTTTGGCTGGATTTGATTGTTATTGAATGGGCTACCTCAACTTTGCTCAACTTTAGTCACGATGCTTTTGACGTACGTGAAAGCGCTTGATTTGGAGGTTTGATATACTCTTGCCAATTTTGGAGACATTGATGTTATTCTACTTTAGCGGTCTCTCCAGATAGGGAAACTGTTCAGAACAACTTTAAGCATCAATGATTGACACCACAGATGATCGCACTCCCTCAACTATAAGGATTGTAAAGGATGGATTCCATTAATAACTCTCTATCGTTAGGATCATAATGCGTTACGAAAGCTTCCGGCCATCATTTGCCAACAAAATTAGAACTTTCAAGCTTGGGTACATCCCGTGAAAAATAAAATTCTAAAAAGCAAAACTTCATAAAGGACTAGTTATGCTTAATGAAGCAAATTATTCAGAAAGAAAACATAATACAGCAATAAGATTGAGTGTCGCAAATATTAAAAACGTCTTCTTTTCTTCAGACTTTTTGATTGTGTTCTTCATATTCAATATTAATTTGTCATATCAAGCAAAAAGTAATGCTAAGTAATAATGTCCCTATCTTATAATGGTTCATATTAAAAATATTTGAGTATAAATTCATGAATTCAGAACATAAAAATGACAAAATAAAATTTTCTTACTGCAGAAATCTTACGAGTTAGATGATGACAAAGGCCAGCAAGCGTGTTGGTAAACCTCCCCGAGCATACCAAGAATAACAACCAATTTTCATCTTATTTCGGTTACAAGAAGTGAATATACGTGAAATCAGACACTATTAACAAATGACATACAGACTCATATACCAGAAATCTGAACAGAAGTATTGTACATCACACAGATATCGTAACAGTAGCACACTTTCGCCAACTTAAAACTTAAGGGCACTTGCGCCTGCCACCGCGAGTGGTCTGGCTGTAGTAGCAAGGGCACAACTCCTGGTTACCGGAAGTACCCGGTGGAACACAGCCACAGCGAGCACAGCAGGTTCCACATGCCCTCTTGCACAGGTTCGGCCTCCTTGACAACCGACACCTGGCCACACAAGCTGCTCCACAATCTGCATCATACCGCGTGTTCTTTTGAATCAAAAATTGTTCGCCATTACAATAACAATAATAATTATTCAATTAGTTAAAAAAAATTGAGACTGATTAACTATATACTATCACGATTACATACTTATTCCAAGGAGGGACCCCTTTGGACCATTGCTGTCGACCTGCAAAATCCAAACGAGTTTTCTTAACACGATCTCCCTAGCTTTCTTTAAATTTATAAATACGTATGTATAAATAGATGCTATCTATAATTCAACTTAAGAAAAATACAACTGCGACAATTACTTGTATGTTACATTAGGTGATACCAAGTGAATGGTTTTGTGCAAATGTTATAGTCTTCAAGGAGGACAGGCGATGAAAATTCCTCCACCGATAATATAACCACATCCATACATATAGATGTATTGAATTGGGAAAAGCTGAAAATGTAGTCGAATAAATCGACTATTAAATGGATAATTTGCGCAGAAAATAAACGTCAAACGTGCAGTAGCTACAAATGTTATAACGATATGTTCATTTAAGGCGGAGAAAACATTAGTAATTTAGTTCTTGAATTATTCCTAAAGATTGACAAACCAAAGGAAGTATCTTACCAAAGGCTCAGCATCAAGAAAATGAAGGCCAAGAAGAGAAAGGAGAAGGACACCAACTAGGTGCTTCAAAATCGCCATGACTACCTAGCTGTTTTGCTTTTGTGAGATCAAAGGGAGCTGGTGATCTGATTTTTGAGTATGAGTTGAGAAGGTGGGAAAAGAGGGAGGTATTTATAGAGCGGGGAATTCCAAGGAAACGAGGGAAGACATCTGCAACTATGTGAGGGTTAAATACAAGCAACACACACACAGAGAGAATAAAGGTGAGTGCGTGGGCGAAAAGCGAAGGAAGGTACATGGGAAATTATTTACTGCTGTTTCTTTGAGTGGGTCTTCTAGGAGGTTCAGAAAGGAGAGAGAACAGAAGCAGCCAGCCTCGTACCAACTTCTTGTCTTCTAGAGAATCCGCTAAAGCAACCAGGGAGAACAACACCGTGTGGTACAAACTAGTCAACGGACAAGATCCTTTCACCACTGCTCAAGCGTAAAGTCCTGTTTTGACAACTGATCGACTGTAGTTTTCAATTTATCATTCAAGTATGTTCCTATATTAGTCTCTTCTGGACAATTCTTAGTAAAATACTTCTTTCACCCACTTTGGTGGTTACGATTTTACTTTTAGAATATGGAAGGTGTATTCTTAACAATTATTTTGTTAAAAATATCTCACAAAAACATCCTCTATATGTTTTAGAATTAGAATTTTATCATTATTTCTCAACATGCCAAACTAGATTTTTAATTGAATTTTTAGTGCAAAATTTAACCAACAAAGTCAGTCATGGCAGTTATAATGAGACAGAGGCATAGAAAATAACTTGTTTAATTAAAAAGGACATAACTCTTACTCAACGCAAAATATTATACACTCATGGAAGTATGTACTCTTACTTTTTTTCTAAATGTATTTGTCATATGCAGTATCTTAATATGTTTTTGCTAAGGAAAGTGTATGCTACAAATAGTATGATTAGGTTTTGCTCATTCAGTATACACGTTGCTTTTTCATAGGCTTAGGTGTTTTAAGTGAGAAATCTCGATTTGACTCTCCTTACACTTTTCCACATTCACGGCAAATTTTGTACTTCTTCTGTGTTGAGAATGTAGGTCATTCATTACCTCTCCATCCATCCCACTTCCTCTAACTTCATCCCATTTTAACATACTTTAAACCACTACCAATAAAACATTTCAACTTCAACCCACTTCGACTAAACTCAACCAACTTCAACTCGGTTATCTCCTTCAAAATTTTCACAATTTATAAATTATCATGTGAAAATTAATTATGTAAAAATTATATGTATAAAAATTCCTTCAATGAAAACATTAAAAACAGTCATAAATATTTTTTTATGAAAGATCTCATAAATGATTATCTTATCCAAAATGTTCAATTTTCTTTATTAATTTAAGTTTCTTTGTGAATAATTAATTTAAGTTGTGAAACTTTAGAAGGAGTACATCTCAAGCTAGAGGCTGGGAAGGTTTGTCCTATTCAAACAGGAGCATACCTTGGTGCGTTGTGGTTGCAGGCTGGCAGCATCATGGGCGTCTAGTGGGGCAGAAAGAGGGGCTTTTGGACTGAGAGAAGGGGGGTCTAAGTATAGACATGGGTTGTTGGGAGAAGTGTTTGGAAAATCAAAAGTTGTGTGAAAGTAGATTTCTTTCGGATTGCATATAGATGAGATAAGGTATGTTTATTTTTTTTCCAAATTACCATTTTACCTTTTTTTACATCGTCCTAAAATTGAACTATATAGTTGTATTTTACATCAAATTAATTCATATATAAAATCAATAATATATGTGTGTGTGTGCGCGCATGTGTGTGTAAGAAAATAAAATAATGTCATAAAAAATGTCATAAATGTTGTGCCAAATACTAAACACAAAAAATCATTCCCACTCTTTTACATTGACCAACTTCTCCCGTCATAAAATTTTTTTTCTAACTTCGACTAACTTCAGTGCACTTCAATCAACTTCAACGGATCTCAACCAACTTCAACCCACTTCAATCTACTTTAACCCATTCTAACAAAGAAATGCCAACTTTAATTAATTTCAATCCACTTTTATCAATCTCAACCAACTTCACCCATTTATGCACCTTTATTTCCCAACGAAAAAAACATGCCCAAATAGTCTTTATTTTATCAAAGTAGTATTAATAAGAAGAACAAAGTATTGACAGTAAGGGAATGCCACGAGTCGAAGTAAACAACAAATATGAAGCCATCTTAAAGATGCGGCTATAAATTGAAACGCAGTTACTATGATTCAGTGCACTAGTGTCCTACTATACAATCCCTTAGGTTAGTGATTTCCACTTCCTCAACATTCTACATTCATGATCAAACAAAGGAATTCGCTTTTGTGGGTGGAGCTGCTAAAACCCATGGGGTGTCAAATGACACACAAGCTTTTTAGGAAAAAATTGTCCCGTAAATATTGGAATTTCTGGGAAAAAAGAAACACCACATATATATCATTTAGTTCTCGTACGCATCAGGGAGTGAAGAGTACTGCTCGAGTGGTGTGAGAGTTGGATTTTTTCCCCCTTATAGGTTGCGTGTTTGAATTTAGGTACCTTCAGTGTGTGTGTGTGTTTTGTTTTTTTAATGGCCACTTTAGTTGAATTCTATTCCCCTTACCAGATACGCCTTCCTTCCATTCTGCTCCCTTGACTACTAAACATAACATACATCTAGCCCCTACCATGCTCTCTCTCTCTCTCTTGACTGGTTGCTGCTACTGCCCACTGCATGCCACTGCTGTTCCCACCAAGGTACCTGCTGGCCATCCGTGCCCCGCTTTCGCCTCCCTTTGTCCAATCATTCTCATTTGTTGATTTGAAATTGGAGCTCTCAACTGAAATTCAAGTAGAGGTAAATCTCCAATTTTAGTTTATAATTATGTTCTTTTGTAAATAACTATGTTTACTTTATTGATTTTAGCCAATTTATGTCAATTGATTAATTTAATCATTAACTCAGGAATTAGGAAATGAGGTTTTTCTGCCTAATTTCTTTCATGGCTTTGGACTTAGGGTTGGGTTAATTTCATTTGTGATTGCTTGCTTGTTAAGTTTAATTTACTAATTTTGGTTAATTTTGTATTCAATGAATAGTTAATTTAGTGATTTACTCATGAGTTAAGAAATTATGATTTTTGCGTGCTTGATTAGGGACTTAGGACTATATGAAATTAAATTCTTAACTATGTTGGCTACTACACTTCATTTTCAAAACTTTTGTTAAAGTTTATGTTATTATGTGTATTTTTAATCCCAACATCCCTTGCTTTAAATCCTGGCTACACCACTGTTTGGTGCTTTTTTTTTTTTGGTTCACGCATTAGATCTTGTTATTAGTATTCTACCTAGTTTGGATGCTTCCTTTTATACCTCATTCGTATCACACCCACCCCAGAATATATAATCATTCCACTTGAAATTAAATCATTTTTGGAGAAACTGGTGGTGATGTATTGGATGGGAAGAGTTGATTTACACATTATGGTTTTTATGTTTGTCCAAGAGATGCACTTTCAACCTACATAAAGATCAAACCCGAGAGTTTGACACCAGGGAAAGCCTCTCCAATGCTTAAGGAAGGGATCTAAAAAGACAAGATGAGCAAATATAGTAACTTTAAAGATTCAATCTTTGAGGAAAGCAGGAAAAGAGAGTCCGACTGATATTGCATAAGAGAAGAAATGTTTATTGACAATATTGGTAGTTTTGATGTATTTGGCTTGATGAAAACTATGCATGAGGCAGCAGGGCCACTATGTATAGCAACAGCAAATAAGGTGCAAAATGTGTTAACTTTTAAAGATTTGATGTCTAGGGAAAGACAAAAAGAGAGTATGACAATGATATTGCATAACAGAGGAAAGATGCTTTGACAATGTTGGTAGTTGTGATTTGTTGGGATTGGTGGAAGCTATGCACAACTAATAGGGAGAATTTATGTTTTAAATTTGTAATCTCAAGCGTAAGATTTATCATCTAGTACATGGGGTATTGTCCACAAAGAGTTAGGTTTTAAGTAAAATTTACTCAAGTATTTCAAGCTAAGTCCGATGAATAAGGAATGATTAAAAAGCCAAATTAAACTAAGAAACACAAACAAGGGCTCGGGATCATCATCTGACTAATTGACGAACCAAGTAGCCAAGGCAAGCCCTAATCCACCAAACCTATGCTAACAATTAGAGATGGTTGACTGCACCATTGAAGACTACCTAAGCCCTCGTTCAAGGCCGATGAGCTAGTCTAATTGATCTAACCACCTATTTTTATGGGTTTAGCACAATTAGACCACAGCAGTAGCAACCCAAGGACCTAACTAGGATTTGGACTATTCTCATATCTGGATCCTAGCTATTCTCTCTCCAACACTAACTAATTGACCTCACTTTTGGCATAAGTCAACTGCCTAAAAATATGAATGAAAGATCTTTCAAGTATTTCATCGAACATTTGGCAGGTATGAGAGAAAACTTCAAATTGCAAGCATAAATGAGGTGTAATTAGGCCTAATACAAGGCTAACTAGCTTTCAAAAGGCTAATCACAACCCTATCCCATACAAAACAGCTACTAATTATCATAAAAATACAATTAAACCTAACTTCAACTAAACTGACGTCCATATAAACAAACATGAACTAGAGAGAGAAAGTTAATCTAACGTAATCTTACAAGCTAATAAACATGATTAATAACAAACACTGAACAGTTAAACTAAACAAAATTCAACATTAGCACTGAACTAACATAATCTAAGCAAGATTAAAAATATGAAATTGAAAGAGAGAGGGAAGAGAAAAGTTTGTCTTAATGGCTTGAATGAACTCCGAAACGTACAGGCTTGAATCAAAATCAACAAAATGAAACCTAATCTAGCTAATTTAATAACTCATAATGGGGTTTTTTAAGTGGCTAACCCCAAACCTAACCTAGCTCTGAAACCTCCAAAAGGCTTCCCTTAAACTGTGCACGCATCATGCTCATAAAGAATTACAAGGTCAGCATAATAGGGCTGTGCTTTTGGGCACAGTGCTTGTGTCATGCCTCGACCCAGAAGGATGAAAATATGCAGGGGCAATAACCAAAACCAGGAATGATCATGCCTTTGGACATAACTGCCCATTCCAAGCGAAACATGGTTGTGTTTCTTAGCTAGCAGCCGTTCTAGTGCACCGTTCCAAGTGCTGTCGGTGCTCATTCATTGCAACATTGGGTTAACATTCGTGGCAGATTGGAAATGGCCATACAAAAACTATAAACATTCCATAGCCTTTGCGGCAATCACATAAGTGAGTAGCGGATGGTTAGGGCGTGGAGCAAAGGCTTGAACTCCCAAACTATGGTTATGACCTTCTGCAATACTTGCGGGTATTTCATCCAGAATGCTCTAAAGCACACTGGTAAATCTTTAATCACTTTTTAGCTCAATTCTCCACAACTTTTCTATGAACACGTTGCTTGCTTGGCTAAACTTATTTCCTACAATAGTTGAATAAATCAAATAAAAATCCTAAAATTATATTATTTTATGAGTTACAATTAGGTGAAAGGGGCATATAAACTACAACATTTTTGGCTCCCCCAAATGGACAAGTGAGGTCTTGTGAAGATTTGTAGAAGACATTACCACAAAATCTTTGAAACATTTTTGGAATTTTCAAAAGCAAAGCATATATACAAAGAAAAGGAAAAAAGATGTACATATCTAAATCTATTCTATCAGCCTAATCACTAGTATATGAGCAAAACATATAATCAAGAGACATTTAGGCTATGAATGGACCCCAACTCTCATTGTTCACCTCATGCAACATAACGACACGACATGTACACCTTGGTGCTCCATGCAAAGTGTACTGATTCTTAATGCTAGGCTAAAACTAGTCCAAAAGGCATCTTATTTAGTTAATAGACTTTCCTTTATTAGATTATCGACCTCACCTCTCTTTTCCTGCCTTTCATTTTCTATCCTCTCTTTTTTTCTGCTTGTCTCATCATGCTTAGGCCTTGAACTCCTGAAGTAACAGCTTAGGACATTTTTGAACTTCTTCCCTAGTTAGGGATTTTTATTTAGACGTGCAAAGTACTTATTCAAGTCCAAATAGAGGTTCGAAGTCGCGGTGTCTCCATAAGGGAAAGCCCAAAGTCAATTAACTAGGTCAGGTTCCCTCAAACCCAACTTTCAATAAACGAACACCAAGGATCAATGTTCAAATGTACAAGGTAGGCATAATATCGAACATGTGAGGTAGAGTATTATGAAAAATTAAAAATTGCACCATAGACAAGTGTTTAATCATGCATTTTTTACCTATAGCAACCAAGCTACTAAAGATCACAAACCAATCAAAATGGCACAAAAATACCCCAAAGCCAAGATAGAAAATTATACGAAAGTTGAAATTTTTTCAAAAAATACGTACAAATGGGTATGTAACTCTCACCCCTACATCTAAATCTCATAATATCCTCATTAAGAGCTACTGAGTCACAATCAACCACAAAACACACAATATCAACAAAAAGACCTCCAATACCACATATATACAAAACCAAGAGATAAAATAAAAGAAAATTGAGATATATACAAAACAAAAATAAGACGCAAAAGGGATGGCTGACAACCATCAACGCTACACACATATATTCAAAAACCAACAACACAACCACATAACCAGAAAGCAAAACACAAACTGCCAACAAGTATGTACAAAACCAAAAACACCTCCAACAGCAGGACATGTAAAATATACACAAGATGCACATTGGTGATTGTTGTGATTTTTGCGAAAGATAAAGTTTTGCGCAAGTGCATGGCTGTTAATCATAGCACTTGAGGGTCGACTCACAGGGATGGGTCTAAAATTAGGTCACTTATTTTGACTGAGCAGACATTAATAAACTAAAATAAACAAAAAAAAAAAAAAAAGAAAACTAGAAAACAATAAAAGGCCATGTATGTACATTAGGCCAATAATAAGTAAAAATGAACAAAAGCTAGGGGTAATAAGTGGGGAGCCACACAATTCATTGAAATCGAAACACTTGTTCGCTTCTACCATCACATGCCAAATATTGATCCTACAATTTGCATAGGACAAAAGATAAAATCTCATTCTTAATGTAAATGGCATGAATAGAAAAGGAAAACAACAAAGCACGTGACGAACTAGAATTAAATCAATAATAGCGAAAAAAACACAGGAAAAAGATTAAACCTTGGCAACACAAATTACAGAGAAGGGAGAAGGAACTTCATTCTTAAGTGAGTAATCACAACACAGATTTCAAAACTAAGCCCAAATAGAACAATAACAAAATCAGAAATCACCATCAAAGTCCAACCAAACTACTCAAATTCATCCCTAAATACTTCTAAGGTTCAACTCTGAACTGAAATAACCCCAAATTAAGAAAATCTCAAATTAAATACTTGAATCTCTGACATTTGTCACTAGTAAACATGTGAGAGAGAGAGAGAGAGAGAGAGAGAGAGAGAGAGATTAATAAAAAGAAGCCTAAACTACTGTACGATGATCCTCCTAAGCTTCAGCCTGTCTTCTGATTTTATTCCCCCTAATTTGGGTCCTCAGTCCTTGATTGCTCCAATTAATCCTCAATTAAACTCCTTGTAACCGTTCTTGCTACTGATGATGACAGTTAAAATGATGAGGGTTAAAGATGTTGATGATAATGATGTGAATTGAGCTTCAGTTATGGCTCTGAAGACATGAGGAGGAAGTTGCAGCGAAGCAGCAACAATTAGGGAGGAGGGCATCAGGTTTTATTAGGTTCAATGAGGAGAAAGAAGAAGAAGGGGAATGGGAGGTATTTATGCACGTGAGGTGTGCATGACCAATTAAATGTGGGGGGAGGGGGACTTGAGCAAGCCTTGACATTTTCTGGGTGGGTGAAATCAATAAGTGGGTCGGGGAACAAGCTAATACAGAATAGGCCCACTCCAAAGAGAGAACGGGGATGGGGGGAATCGTGCCATGTGCTGGGCATGCGATAGCTTAAGTGAGGGAGGTTGGGTCCAGTTGGATTCTGGGACTGGACGGCAGAATAGGCTCGGGAAAAACGGCCCAATTTGAAAGAAGGGTGAGAAAAAGAGCTAGAGAAGTGCTCGTTGCTAGGCCTGGGCCTGGGCCTGTGCTAGCTACTGATTGGCCCCCTTATCTTCTCTTTTTTCTTCTTTCTTTCCTTCCACTTGATCCAATCATCTTTTTGGTATAGTTTTTCCAACAAATTTATTCATCTCCTTAAATTTTCTAAATTTCGACAAGATGAACAAAAACATATTAAAATTCTAATTTAATAATTTATTTTGAGCAAATGTTAGATAATAAAAGAGTACAAAATGACGTAATTTCATGTTCAAAAATACCCCTACACACATAAAATTTGCTCGTCATTGAGTAAAATAAAACTAAAATTCTAGAAAAAGAAAATAACTTCCTAACTCACTTTCGTAAGAATCACGGTTGCACTAAACATGTGCAACAAACCCTTTAAACCTCTAGTGGATGAGTAAGGTCTCGTGAGGATTTGTAGAAGATAACCCACAAAATCTTAAAAGAAACAGAAAATCAAATTTTTTTTTTTTGAGTTTTCTTTTTCAAAGTATATAGACAGCATTAGGAAAAAAATCTATACATATTTGAATCAACCACATTACTTAAGTAACCTAGGCATTAGATCACAAATAAACACAATGTACACATTAAGCAATTCTCAGACCGTATTGATGACAACTATAAACAACCTTTCACCGCACTTAGGAAATACGTGCAAACCCCACTAGTAGAACCTCACTTTAGGGACATGTGAAACATTCCCGCTCATGTGGTTAAAATATAATGAGGTTTATTGAATTCATCTTTTGATCTTACAAACTACCATGGGCTTGTTAAGATTCTCAATTCTTCACATGAAGATGAAAAATACAAATTAATAATCAAGAGGACTTTAAAAGGGCCTTAATGGGGCTAATGGTTAAGGGTAGCGAAGGGAAAATCGATTTAGGAAATGAGGAGCTGAAAACCAAATAGCTAATGAGCAACAAAATCCTTCCATCAACTGTACCACGCATGCACTCCCAATACTTATGACAATTAAAGAAAGCATTCTTTAAAAACTGCCATTGGAAATGAGTATAAACAATGATAATTCATTTTTACCAAACACACTTATTCACAATGCTTTTACTTTGTTTTTTCTTTTTTAAAGATCTTTTTAACTTTTTCTTGGGAACGTTTTCATCATTTTTTTCTAATTTTCTTTTTGCTTTTCGTTCCTTTTTTGCTGGGAAAAAAAAATGATTGAATGACATGTACAAAACTAGCATACCTCATTTTCCAAATGGTCACCAGAATCAACGACCTATCACATAAACACCCAAGGGCTACCCACCAAATATTTAAGTGTTGCTCCATTAATCTTGGCTTAGATATTAAGGAAATGTGTTTAGGCCAAGGGCTAAAATGAAGGTTCACAACAAAAACAATCGAAGCTCAAAGGGCTAGCACAGAGTAAAATAGTCAAATCAAGATGACAATTTGGCTAATGTGGCTCACAATACAAATGAATTCCTTCATCACATTATCATAATGCGTATACTAAATGCGATTTTGAAGAGAACCAAAGCAAGTTCTAGAGATGTACTAAAGGAAGACCCACGCATCAAAGAAAAATATGCGAGACCAACCAAGATGAATTAGTCTTTAAGCCACAAAATCTCACACGTTTATCTATCAAAGTCAAGCTTGCTTCGAAAAATGGGGGGTTTAGTACTGTACATCAATTTCATACTTTGAACTAAATTCTATCATGCACACCATATCTATATGCAACCTAAAAGCCAAGGTACAAGAACACATGATCAATCAAAATAGCACTTATATTCCCGAAAAGAAAACAAAAAAATCTTTTTGGATTTTCAAAATTTTTAGTTTTTTTCTTAAATTTTTTCAAAACGTTTTTTGAAACATAGTTTCCCCACGCTAACACCTAAATCACACAATATCCTCATTGGGAGTGGAAGAAAACACAAAAAAAGTAAAACAAATAAACACAAAGAAAAGAGGACTTCAATAGGAAGAAAAAGGACAAGACTCTAACACTCAAAAGCAAAAATAAAATGAAGCAACAAAAATATACACAAAAGAAAACAAAATAAAAATAGAAGATAAGAAGGAACAATTATACCATGTTAGGTGTAAAAGTACACCTAAGCTATAGCTTGTTAAAATTTGTTTAGATTGAGGCCCATCAAGCATCAACCACTCCATATCAAGCTGAACATTGCTAGGGAGGGGAGTTGTACTCGAACCCGAAAAACCCGCCCCAAGGTCGCCCCGTTTATAGCGGGTATGGGTACAAAAAATTTTAAAAAAATGGGCATGGGGCGGGTACAGTAAAAACGGGTACGGGTTCGGGTACATGGATCACTCGCCCCATACCCGCTCCATACCCGAATTGCAATTTTACTAAATACTAACTGTTTTGTTGACAACTGAGGTTTGGATTTTGGACAGAAGGGTGAAGCCCATTATGCGCCCAAGCCCATCTTGCGGTCAATGCCCAGTCAAGTCAGAGAGAACCCTGAAACCCTAGCAGTAAAGCCTCACTCAGATCAATCACTCCCCTCCCTCAGTGACTCAGTCCCTCATGCAGATCTCAGTACCGCACTCCTTACTCAGTCGCCATCTCTACCTTCATGTCTCTCTCTCTCTCACTCTCCCTCTCTCTCTCTCTCTCGCTCTCTTCCCATCTCAGGCACTTAGGATTCCGTGAAGCCTTAGCGAAGAGTCAAATACAAATTCAGCAAACTGTCTAAGCCCTTAGCAACAGTGAAGACGCCTCTCTCCCTCAGTCCAAGCATGATTTCTTAGTTTCTCTTCTATTTTAATTTTTGTTCAGCAAACTGTGATTCTCGTTCGTGCTTTCTCTATTCATTTTTTATCCCCTTTCAGATTTTGTGTTTGTGTCAGTGATGCAAAATTGCAATTTGTGTCAGTGATAACTTCGTGCCGTGGTTTATCTCACAGATTTTGTGAAATGTCTATCTCTTTCTTGCGTGTGAGTAGAAATGAGGCTGTCTAGCCTTTGACTTTATATGCTCTCGTTCATGCTTGAGTTGACTGATGCTTTCTCGTTTTTATGTGTCTGGCCTATTTGTTTTTAATTGATGCTGTTCTTGAGTTCTCATTGCTGTTCTCATTGTTGACTGATCCGAATACAAAATAATTATTTAGGTTTTTGAAAAGCCTCAGTCAGTCAGTTTCTTACACCTGTTTTTAGGGCTTTTTAATCTAGCTAATATAGTTTCTTAATTCTGTTACTCTTTTGCTTAAGAGTGCTTGTAAATATGCCTTCTTGTTCTTTGAATGTCTGGCCTATTTTGTTCTCAATTCATGTCCTTTTGTTGTCCAGTTAGTCACTGATTTTTTGACTGTTTGTAGAAGTAAGTTAGTTCTTCTTTTTTTTTAATTATCATATTAGATGGATGGTGGAAGTCAATCGAAAACTATTGGTACTCCTACCCCTTCAACGGATCCTAGTCCTTCTCCACCACCACCAGTTTCATCAACAGCACGACGTCCCCCATGTCCACCACATGGTCGAGGTGGACATTCTTCATTTGTAGAGGCAAATGAGCAAATTGATAAGGTTGACCCTTTTGATTTTCCAGCAGCAAGTAGAGGTAAAAAATGAACTTCTTGGGTAAGGAGTGAATTCAATTTAGAGGGTGAGGGTACTGGGGACGAAAAGGCTTGTTGTATGTATTGCAAGCACAAACTTTCAGCGAAGAGCTCACATGAGACTAAGCATTTAAGTGACCATTTGCTAAGGTTTTATATGAAGAGAAAGATGCGAGCTAGTGGGCAGCAAGCCCTAAGATTTAAGACTAAAAACAATGGAGACAAAAGATTAAAAAATTATGAGTTCAATCAAGAAAAATCAAGGAAAGAGCTAGCTGAGATGATTATTATGCATGAATATCTTCTATGTATGGTTGATCATCTTGGTTTTAGGTGATTTGTTAGTGGCCTAAATCCTGATTTTGAAATGATATCTCGTCGCACTTTAAGAACTGATATTCTGAAGAAGTTTGATGATGGAAAATTTACTTTAAAGAAGTTGTTGGAGGTGAATCTAGGTAGAGTTACAGTGACTACTGATTTATGGACGACTTCTAATGAGAAGAAGGGATATATGGCCGTGACAGCTCATTTTGTGGATGATGATTGGATACTTCAAAATCGTACTTTCAGGTATACTTATGTATATTTGATAATTAAATTGTTTCATAATGTGACTTTGATAATATTTCTTTGATACCAATGATGTTTAATAATGCTTCTTTGATAAATATAATAATGCTTCATAATGTGTCTTTAATATTTGTTTACATTATATGTATGCTTATTTTGGAGTGCTATTAATATTTTTTAATAATGGTATCTAGGTTCATGTATGTGCCACATCCACACACAAGTGATGCTCTTGCAACCATTCTCATGGATCAGTGCTTGTTTGAATACAATTTAGAAAATAAGATTTCTTTTATTGTTGTGGATAATTGTATAACAAATGATTCCATAATGGATATCTTGCTTGGGAAGTTTGAAACTAATTCTCTTATACTTGATGGTAAGTTCTTACATATGCGGTATAGTGCTCATATGTCAAATTTGATTGTGAAAGATGGACTGGATGTGATTGGTAATGGAATTGATAGAATTCATGATTGTATTGCTTTTTGGATTGCAACTCCTAAAAGATATGAGAAGTTTGAGGACTCAGCAAGGTTTTTGAAAATTCAGTCCACAAAAAGAATTCATCTTGATTGTAAGACTAGGTGGAACTCTACTTATTTGATACTTGAGTATGCTTTGCCTTATAAGGCAAATTTTCAGAGATTGAAACGTACAAATTTAACGCTGAATTTTTCTTTACCAAGCACCAATGATTGGAAATTTGTCGAGATGATGTGTGAGAAATTAAAGATCTTCCATGATGTGACTTTGTTTATCTCTAGAAGAAATTTTCCCACTACCAACTTGCTTTTTAGGCTTATTTGTGAGATTAAATTGAATTTACAAAGTTGGTTGAAATCTGATGTTGAGATTGTTGCTGATATAGCATTTAGAATGCTTGATAAGTTTGATAAATATTGGAGCAAAGTGAATGGCAAGCAATTGCTTCAATACTTGATGTTGATTTATGTGTATGTAGTATGTACCTAGATTCACAGAACATCAGCATCTAGATTCTGTAAGTCATTTTGTTATAAGTATGATTGTATGATAGCATAATACTATGAGCAGGCAACATGATGGTGATTGGTGAATTACAATAATATGCTACTATGCTAGCATGCTAGGTACACATTTTTCCTTCAATTACTATTGTGAATTTCTTTGGATAAAAAAAAAAGAACCCAATGGGTTTTGAATTTTACTATTCATATGTGCCTAAATAAAACCCGAAATACTTGATGGGTATAGGTATGGGGATATGTTACGAAAACCTGATGGGTATTCGTGCTAGTTTGGGGATGAATTTTGAAAATGGGTATGGGTGCAGGTGTAGCTCTACCCACCTTATACCCGCCCCATGCCCATTCCTAAACATTGCTATGTAAATCAAAACCCATTAGTGCACGTAGGAGCTTATCAAATAGGCAAGAATAACTCTGAATCACATGGAAATAGTAAAAAGCAAAGAGTTGGAGTTAGAAAGAGTACATCCACCATGTCAATGTAGCACAATTGAGGGCTTGTTTCAACTTATTAAATTGTTGGGCCTAAATATCAAATAGGGAGATATACTCAAAATTAGGCAGCAAGTTAGTCATTAGCCTAGAGATTTGATAATTATGAATGAGCTGCCTAGGCAAGTCCGTGGGTTCTACATCCACAAGTCTCTTAATATCAAAATGTGAAAAAATCTGGTCTAAATCAAAATTCTTAATGACAATGGTCTCAGACTCGCCAAATTTAGACTTGGAAGATTCAAGGAGGAGATTAGTTATTATAGGGTTAAAAGAAAAGGATTCATATGCAATATAGATATCTATATCCAAACCCTCATTAGCATCAAACCCACATGAAAAAGATTCATATTCTATAGAAAAAAATATTATCATCGTATTCCAAATTAGTGGGCTCAACTTCCTCCTCATATCTTTTGACTCATCCATATCATGAGGCCCAACTTTAGTTGTGATACCCATATCTAACTCAGTAGTATTCTCAAATTTGTCAACATCCTCAAACTCACAAAAGCGAGCAAAAGGGGTGGGTGACTCAGCAGGAACTAGGACATCCTCAGTGACATCCTTATGTGTGCTAGGTTAGGTGTAAGGTTAAGTGATAGAGACATAGGGAGGTCATTCTTTTGCTCTAGGCTAGGAAAAGGTATAACATTATGCAAGTAAAACATAAATTGGATGGAAGGATCAAAATTATTATAAAGACTAACTTCAAGTTTCGGAGGTCTTAAACTAGAGTCAGACTCGTGCAAATTATATTCCTTCCTACTCTGATTAAAACATTTAGAATATTCAAGAGTTCTCTCTTTCATAGTCTCTACCATTGTATATTCATGTCATGTATTGTCTTTTGAAAACATGCTTATGCATCATGATGAGAAAATTCACAAGAATTACACAAAATAGGAGGTGCACAAAATGGAGATGGGCGGTCATATGAGTTCACAATGTGATCCCAATGGTAAATTTTAGCATGAAAAATATTCTTGCCATGAGTTGGTATCTTAAATTCTCTTCAGATTGTTTAAACCCGCAAGTGTCCCAATCTAACTTTTCAAAGAAATCTCATACCTTATCTTGATTTTTAGACAACAATCCTAGCAAACCTTCAACATAACCTCTAAATTCAACATTCAAACCCACAAGAATGAGCTCAAAAATTTTCCATTTTCAAAACTTTGATTGAATCGAGCGCGATAGTGATTAAGTCTTGATAAATTACTCCAAAAAGGTTCATACTCAAATTATGGAAAATTAAAAATCAAAACAGAATCTAAAAAACCTCCATTAACTTCTTCTAATTTCTAATTTTGGTTTTGTCCTACACTGTTCACAATCTGCTGTATATTCAAAATGTTTTTTTTTTCCTCAGAAGAAATTAATCACTAAAAAGCAAAACAAAATCTAAATATAGACTCTAAACAAAATAAAAAACACAAGAAATCTAAACTAAACCAATAAACAGTCACTAACATCAAAATCTAAAAGGACAAAAAGAAACGAAATGGTCAATCGATTAAACTTTGACTCAACTTGTAACATAAATTTGCAAATTTCATTCACAACAACGAGACCAAAAACTTGTTGTGATTTTTGCGAAAATTAAGGTTTTATCGCAAGTGCGTAGTTATAAATCATGGTACTTGAGGGTTGATCCACAGAATTGGGTACAAAACTAGGTCACTTAGTTTGATTGAATATGTATTAATAAACTAAACAAAACACAAACGAAAATAGAAGGAAACTAGCAATCAATAAAATGCCATGGATCTACATTAGGCCATAACAAGTGAAAATGAACAAAAGCTAGAGGTAATAAGTAGGGTGCCACACAAGTCATTGAATTGAAACACTTGCCCACTTCTACCATCAAATCCCAATTATTGATCCTATCATTTGCATAAGACAAAAGATAAAATCTCATTCTTGATGTAGATGGCATGAATAGAAAAGGGCAACAACAAAGCACAAAAGGAGCTGGAATTAAATTAGAAATAGGGATAGAAACAAAGAAAAGAGATTAAACCTTGGCAAAACAAATTACAGAGAAGGGAAAAGGCATTTCATTGTTAAGCGAATAATTGCAACCTAGATCTGGAAACTAAGCCCAAATAGAACAATAACTAAGTCAGAAATTGATCATCAAAGTCAAACCAAACAACTCAAGTTCGTCCCTAGTACTTGCAAGTTCAAACTTTGAATCGAAATTACCAAAATTAAACGAATATCAAATTAAATACATGAATTTTTGACACTTGATACTAGTAAGCGTGAGGAATAAAACGATTGATAAAAAGAAACCTAATCTACTCTATGCTGATCCTCCTCCTAAGCTGCAACCTTTCTTTTGATTTTATGCCCCCTAATTCGAGTCCCTCATTCCTTGATTGCTTCAATTAATCTTCAATTAAAGTACTTGTAACCATTCTTACCATTGATGATGACTATTAGAATGATGACGGTTAATGTTGCTAATGATAATGATGTTAAGGGAGCATTGGTTATGGCTCTGAGGACATGAGGAGGAAGTTGGAGCAAAGCAGCAACAATTTGGGGGGGGTGGCATCGAGTTTTGCTAGGTTCAATAAGGAGAAATAAGATGAGGGGGAGTCGGAAACGTATGGGCACATGAGGTATGCATGACCAATTAAATGAAGGTGAGTCAGAACCTGAGCAAGCCTTGACATTTTTTGGGTGGGCAAAATAAGTAAGTGGGCTACGAAACAAGCGAATATAGAACGTGACCAACTTGAAAAAGAGAAGAGGGATGTGGGGAACACGGCACATACAGGGCACATGATAGCTTAAGTAGGAGAGGTAGGGTTCAGCTAGATTTTGGGACTGGGCAGTGGAATGGGCTCAGGAAGAATGGTCCAATTCGAAAAAGGGAGAGAAAGAGAGCTCAAGAAGGACTCATCATTAGGCCTAGGCTTGGGCCTAGGCAATCTTATGACTGACCTGCTTATCTTCTTCTTTTTTTTTTTCCCCCTTTCTTTCCTTGCACTTGATCCTATCACCTTTCGGTATAATTTTTCCATCAAATTTATTCAACTTCCCAAATTTTTCAATCTTACAAAATAAACAAAGACATATTAAAATTCTAATTATTAATTTATTTTGAGCAAATATTAGATAATAAAAGGGTATTAAATGACATAATTTCAGGTTTAATAGTGATCTTTGCCATCATTAGCTCATCCCAAGTTTGGGCTCAAAATTGATCACCACCAAAATCACAGCCTGATAGGTATAGTTAAATAAAAATAAAGAAAAACAAAAACGGATAAAAAGATAGGAGTAGAGTTGAAATGACTATACCGGGTTAACAGTAAGGGGGATGAAATAAGGCCCAAGTCAAGTGACTTAGTGTAAACGGAGCCTATGTACTCAAGATTAGGAGTGGAACCAACTACCACCCCATCACCACACAACTTCTATAAGGGGGTCTTCTCAAAGGATGGATCTAACAATGTAATATTTTCTAACCAACCAAATGAATCATCCTTGACTACACTCGCATCACCTAGGTGTGCACGGAGCTAAAGGGAGGGGAGAAGCAAGTACAGTCAAGATACCTTCAGTAGTGTCTCTAGGTGCACTGGGTAAGGATGGACAACAAATAGTAAAGGAGTCAAAGATGAGTCAATTGCTTCCTCTGGGTCAATTGAATGTGTATCAACAACAGAATTGGACTCTAGGGGAAGAAAGTACTCTCGAAGATTATAGAGACTAACCTCAAGCCTAGGGGAAGATATACTAGGCTTGGTCTGATGCAGTAGGTTGCACTCCCTCATCTCACTAGCAAAGCACTCTTGTCTCTTATTCATTGTCTCTTTCATGGCATTAAGTCTACCATAGAGAGTAACCTCAAGTCTAGGGGAAGGTAGATTACAGTCGGTCTCTTACAATAGGTCAGTCTTCCTTATCTTACAAACAAAGCACTCATGTCACTCACTCATTATCTATATCATGGCATTAAATCCAGCATAGCATTAATTAAAAATATCATAACAGTGACAAGAATTCACATCATGGTCAAACATTGGCAAGAAGAATACACAACATGAGAATGAGAGGAATAGTCATGATATGGATCCCTAAGTCAATCTATACATAGCGATTGTGCATGCAAAACATAAGAAGGAAGGAAAGACTGCTAGAAATCTTACTGGTATCTTTAGATTCCCATTGATATCAAGGCCAAGACTTAAACAAGTCCATCATATTTTCAACATTTAAAGAGCAAATACCACCGTTACACATGCACTCAAGGGTGAATCGGGTCTCATGGGTTATCCGTCAAGCAAAACATTGCATGTTTCCCATCTTTCAAGCGTGAAATGTATATTGAGTACGATAATCACTAAATCTGGACAAGTATTGCGAAAAATGTTTATGCTCAAATTAAGAAAATGGAAAATAACCATTGTCCTTTTTTTTTTTTCAAATTTTTGATTTTTTAAACATCTTTGGATCTTTAAAGGCCTCAACTCCACAACCTTCACTGTATCAAGATAGTTGGAAGTGAAGTGATAAAGATTAAATTAAGAAAATTTCTTGATGGATAAGTATTAATTAATGATCATTATAAACTGAGATTTATTATAAATGGACATATATTTCCTAAAAAAAATGATTTTAAAAATTCATTTTCAATCTTTTAAAAGCAAAATCAATTTGAAATCTATAAAATTGAATAAATCCTCTCAAAAATATTTTGTAAATTTTCTCCCTCTCTTTTTTTTTTAGTATGGGAAAAAACGGTGGTTGTTAATTCTACCAAGTTAAGAACGTGTTAGTACAACGTTAATGGTGGCCATCCCCAATGGAGTCATGCCCCAATTGTGTCACATCCCATCAACTGCCCGTATTTGATCACTTTCTTACACCACTCAGCCCTTTCCCTTGCATTCACTTTAAACTTATCTCGTGCTCTCCAGAACTTATCTACAAATCCTAACCCTGAATCTGATGTAATTCAATCAGACACATCCCAGTTAAATTCCCCAAGTCAAGATAGTCCAATTACATAAGTCCAAGTCCATGGAACAAGTTCCATTTTGCAAGTCCAAGAGGAGATGGTACCCGGATTCACCCCCGTGAACGTACCCGGTATTGTTTTTATTATTTCATAGTGCAACGACATCCAAATCATGTAATTCATTTTTTTGTAGTTCCTTAAGGATGTCTATTTTATTTCTTATTTTAAGCACAAAGGTAGGCAAGCACGTTAAAGGGATCAATTTAGTCTATTTATCGAAACTGCCCAGCAGGCGTCAAGATTTGCATAGTTTGAAAGATCATGATGATTAAGGCATGTAATGACGTCCAAATCACGATTTTCAAAATAGAGAGGTTTCTAGACATCTCGAGGTTCCCCCCTGACGGAAACCCCAGATTAGTCATCAAAAGGCAGTGGCCCAATAGCATGAAAGATCAACCTACATGCGCCACCCAGGTAGCTGTTTTCTTAGCTTACGAGTTTCCCCTCTTAGGTGGGTTTTCTCCTTCAAGGTGTGTGTGTGTTTGGCTGGAAGCTTAAGCTGACTCACTAAGTGACTCATAAAGGCAGCAACTGCCACGTGGAAGAGGAAGATTCATCTAGTTTGCAAGCATTCGTTCGTCCACTTCAGCACGAGGTGTCAAGCATGCGTTCCTCTTGTACTTTTGAGGTGGCAGCCGTGTGTTCTTTCCTTCCAATGGAGGAAGCATGACTCATGCAGCCTAGAATCAGCAAGGATTAGCTTAAGTTAATTAGTTTTAAGCCATTGCATTTGTTTGTGCTTGTTTTAAATCAGTTATGTACGAAACCGTATATGTAACTAGTTAAGTGTGCTTAATGACTTTCCTAAGCATTAAGTAATCTATTAAGGATTGCCTAATGACTAAGGAAGGAGCTGGACGTGCCTTATAAAAGAGGGTGGATGTCTCTTTTGTAAGGGTTGTTGAAGAATTGAAATCAGAAGTTGAGTATAAACTCCTCTGTGTGTGTTACTTTAAATTCTCTACTTGCTTATCTCTAATTCGGCCAAATAGAGTGGTGTTCAAGTGAGTCTTAATCTTGATTAGGTGGTGAAATCTGTATCCTAATCTAGGATTAAGGGCCGTAAAACAGTTCTTAGTGGTGAAATCTATATCTAAGAAACGTTTCAGTTTTATCGATCTTTTAGTTCAAGCTATTGAACCTTGTTCAAGGCACTCTCTTCTCCATCCTTCTCCACGCCATTTTCATTATTTCCCTATGCCATCTTCTCTTCTTTCTCAAAACACTTAAGCTTTCCTTTCATTCCCTCTCCTTCCTAGTGTGACTATATCAGAATCCCTCTCACTTAACAATCGTTTGACTGCCATTGATGAGCATGGATATCTTTAAAGAAGAAAAAGAATGTCTTCTCCAAACTAGTTGAAAGGAAATTGCTAAAACTTCATAATCACCTACTCTTGAACCTTTTAAGAAGAAATTGAAGCTTTTCATTGATAAATTAGAAGATGTTCAATTTAAAATTAATAAATCTCATGACGTAAAGATTCTTGCTTCTGTTTCTTCATCTTCACTTGGCATACCTATAGATTTGTTCAAGTATGGGAGTGAAACTATCCTGAGATTTAACCTAAAAGAAAGACACTATAAGTATCAATGACCTCAAGGGAGCTATCCCAGGTAACAAGTGCCCTACGGAAGGCTTGACTTTGTTTAATGGGTATTTATTTACAATTATTTTCAAAACTAAATGTTAATTTTAATTATTTTTGTATTTAAAAATTGGAAATTAGTAAATTTACAGTAGAGAGTTAGAAAATTGGATCCGTATTCTGATCGAGGAACCTGACTAGGTTCTTGGGCCAGAATTAGGCTTAGGTGCATGATCCTCATTCTTAGCAATAACTGCTGCTTGTTCTAGGAACAAAGTAACTTGCCTGATCCAGGAACCCCACTGGGTTGCTGGGCTAGTGCAGGACCAAGTTCCTAGCCCAGATAGTTTCACTGTCTTGGATCTGAATTGTTCTACCGAAAATGAAATAAGAGAACAAAAAAATAAACATAAAAAAGAAACAATTATGTCATTAATAAAGTTGCCAGTGTGTTTTAGGAAAATTTACAAAGTATAATCACTTTTCAAACCAAATGATAACTAATAGGGATAACAAAAGAGACACTGAAGGGATAATTGGTTTTGCTTCAAGAAGATTTTCAAAAGGCCTTGAGTAATCCTAGTGCAGAGACTATCTTGACTCTTTAATCTTGATCCAAGGATCTAGATTCGAGGTTGATGGTATGATGACGTAATGGGATGCATCACATTAAACATGTCATCACTAACGACCTCTAGTATTCAATATAGGAAATCAAACTTTAACGACACCATCAAACAATCATGCAGCAATTTAGTTTGAAATAACATCAATAGTGTAAAAAGATACAATTTTTAGTTTAACAAGAACCAAAGTAAAGTAAACAAATTCCAACGGGCGAGAACTACATAAAGATTACATCTTTAGCAATTGCAATGTCAAAAATAATAAAAGAAGGATTAAGTAGAAGAATGGGTGGAACATAGAAATTATGCCCTCAGTATAAGCCACCTGATTTACCTGAGAACCAAACAAAGTGACACATTTTCTGATTCAAGCTTCAATACGCTCAATAGGAAAACACAGGATTTCATATCTCTAATTTATAGTACCTCTCCACCAGAAATCTCTCGTAATTTTTCAGTTCTCTCACAATGCCAGTCTAATTGACACTAATGTTTCTGATACTAATTAATTAGTGCCAATTGCCTAGTGCAGCCCCCTTTTACATTAGTTGGATAGGCTGAATTAGTGCCAATTACCGAGGAAGTTCATGAGGGAACTAAGTTCTTAGAGTTCAAATCTAAATGGTGTTAGAGCATGTCGGGTTTGGTGCCTTCTACTGCGCACTAAACAAGGTTGTGAATTTAACCAACCGTTGTGATACTTGTGATGTAGTAGAAAGATTCTGGGACATCACCCACACCTTTCACCTCCCATTTGGTAGAATATCACCTCTTTCAATTTTGCTATGCTAACGGGTCTTGCATTTATAGGGAAACCATTAATGTACTAGAAGGGTTTTCACGCCCACTGTGACCAACTCCTGCACTTTTTTGGTCAAATCATGGAATCAATTACTCATTAAGATCACTTCTCCTATAGCATTCCCATCAATTTAACGAGGGTCAGGCACAACACTTACTTGATCAACTGTCTGGCATCATTCTTATCCTTCTTGTTGGCATGACCATCTTTGCGAATCTTGGTAACCACCATCATTTCCAATATGTACTTAAACCTAGTTGACATGATTAGGGTAAGAAACTTTAACGGGAGAGTTCCTTCTTACTCCACCGTTACTCGTGGGATGTGCTAGGGGAGCGCACAAAGCTGAACGAACGCATGGGGGACAACATATGAGTATACCCTTTAGGGTCTGTGGAAGGTTATCAATGTAATGAACTTTGCTCCCTTTTACCTCCTTTTAGAATTGTTAGCATTTTACATTAGCTATTTTATTATATAGCTTTGGTTTTATGAGTACTTCCTGACTCTTTTGCCAAGGTCGCGAGCGCCCACACGTTTACCCACCATGGTCTCGTAGACTAAGCAGAACCAAATTCAGCAACAGTTTTCATCGAAAGATCTTCAGCGTCTTCATACAGCTATCAATGCCTTGGAAACAGCAATGCCATTTCTTTTGAAAATAAGTCAATCGCGGGATTTCACTCTCCTAAACCCCTTTTTTTTGTAGGCTAATTTTCATCCGTGGGAGAATCGTATCTCAACTCTTAAAGTTGAGGCGGCCCAATTATACGCTCAACGGCGAGTCCTTATGGAAGGACATTTCAGCTTCGTTATGGTACTTAGGTGAGGGGGTTACCGCCAAGTCAGTAACCAGAGGAATCCCTTTGTTCCTCTGGATCAACCTCGGTCCATGTTTTATATGAGAACTCTTACCGTAGAGCACATGGCAGAGATGAAGGCTAAAATCTAGGTTGGGAACTCATTGATCCCATGTCAATTACGCCATCCATCTTCGACAGCTCACTTGGTATATTTTTTTGTTCCCTGTTTCCTTCCCTTGATTTAGCTTTTTTATGAAGCTAATGCCTATAATTCTTATCCGACACATAACGGCTATCGAAGCTCCTATGCTAAGCTTGAACATTCATATAGCTGGAGAAGGGGCGTAGGTAATCTTTGTGTAGGTTCCATTGGTTCCCAAGTCAAAATGTCTTGAACTCACATTTCCTCATATGTTTATTGGGGTAAGTGTTTATCTTGATGTCATGAGTTTAGTTGCAACCTTTTGACTATTTCTTCTTCTCAATACAATCGCCAATAGTAATAGTGCCTCACTTCCACTCCACGAGGAGAGAATTTGTGGACTTCTTTATTTGCCATCATCCTCAAATGGATGAGGTGAGTCACTCCGTTCAAGTTGATTTTGTATTTTACTCCCTTTCACTGACTCATCTTTATTTGTGCCAAAAGTGACCTGACGACAGTATGAGGCCACCGAGGTCTAATGCCTTTCATTTCAGAAGGCATTCTTTTCAAGACATCCTGAATCTTCTCACGCTGGGGAAAGGAGACGACGTCTGAACTCCCCATTAGAGATGGAACCACTCTAAATCTACAGCCATGCAGACCCCTATGCTGTCCAATTCCTTGGGATAACCTTATGTGCCATGCATCTTATATGGCTATCCTTTTTCTAGGGCAGTGTATGATGACCTTCCATACCATTCTCGAACTAATAAAGGAATGATCTGTGCCTCAATTGATTCTAGTTTTATGTATTATGCTTTCGTTATGACACTGTAATATAACTAAACTTTTACACAATGCTAGCTTTATACAAATTTTGTGCAAGCCTATTATGACTCTAATGCACATTAACCCCATTCCCCCAAAAAATAAAAGGACATAAAATACAAGAAGACATAATAAGTACTTAAGAGCTTTGAGGTCCTGAGTAATTATTTGAAAATTCTATCAAATAAATTCAAATTACAAGTAATCGAAATTTACAAGCCATAAAGGGGACAAGGGGAAAAAACTGTAGAAAATAGCCTAGTAACCTACCAGGAAACTAGTCGGGTTCTTCACTGGGCCATTCTGCTGAGTCCATGTTTGACTTGGCATTTCTGTCTAGCCTAATTCAGATTTAGTTGTTAACCTCGTGGAGAGTTAGAGCCCGTCCGATTCCTTAGGAAACAATTTGGCTGAATTCTTCTTGGACTTGGATCAGCTTCCTCATTAGCTATAAATTAAGACTATATATTATTTGAATTTCCATAAATTGGTAGTGAGATCTCATAAGCTTAAAAAATAACAATGTCATTTAAAAAATGCTAATTTCTTGGCTCATTTCCCTTAATGCTGCAGATAAGCATGACCTTAAAAGCCTTTACCTAAATGGTCTTCTAAGCTTATGTTAAGTGAATATTTCTTGGGATTTCCTTAGGCTTCATTTGGTTCTTAGAAAAATTGGTGAAAAGAAAAATTGATGGAAAAAAAAAATGTGAAGGAAAAAAAGTAGGGAGAAAATGAGTTTTTTTTTTTCTCTTGTCCGGATTAATGAAAAAATACAATAATTTAGATAAGAAATTTGAACGTTAATGAGCAACTTGAATCAAGTTGATGTCATCTAAGCAATGTGAGGTAGGAGGAGATTGGGAATTTTCCTCAAGCTTTCCTCACAATTTTATGAGGAAAAATTTATGACTTGTTTTTAACAATTTTTCCACCCAACTTTCCTCTATATTTTTTTTCTTTATGATTTTCTCTAAACCAAACACAAGAAAAAAGTAACTTTTCCAATTTTTTTTTTTCCACCAAATTTTCTAAAGTCCAAATAGAGCCTTAGGGTTGTTTCTACTTCTACGGATTCTAAACTTCACATATTCTATTTTTAGAAGTGCATCCATTAGTGGAGAAGTTTAGTTCCATCATTGGTTTTCCTCTTTATTGCTTTCCTGTCTTGCCTTATATCGCAAGGGACTTTATGGCATTACTCTCATATCTTTAGTCTAAGTAAGGAGGATGCAGCCACCATACTCTTTGGGGATGGGGTAGACTTTATGGCATTACTCTCATATCTTCAAAAGAATAATCGAACTCTTGACGATGTATTTAGGCATACCTCTTGGGGCATTCCTATTTGTGGGTGGTTTTATGTCCATTGGTGGAAGAGTTTAGTGCCATTGTACATTCCCTTCTTTATTGCCCTCCCATCTTTTCTTATATCCCTAGGGACCTTGCCTCTCAATATTGTCCTGACTTAGGTTTAAGTGAGGAGGATGTGGCCACCATACTCTTTGGGAACGGGGGCAGACTTTATGGCATTGATCTCTTATCTTGAAAAGAATTGTCAAACTCTTAATGGTGTATTTAGACATAGGGCTGCCCTCTTGTTACCTCTTAGGCCATTTGTGGGTGGTTTTGCAAATAGGGAGCCTACTATGCCTTTGAGTGTGGTGAAAGTAGTGCGCCATAGGTAAACAATAGTGCTAGTTATTGTTATTGAGTCTATTATGTGTCTGGACCGCATCCTCCACCATCTAGATCAATTCTTCTAGGGTACCTCATTGTTGCTGTAGGTGATTTTTGAGCTCATCGGGCCTGAGAATCCAGTCTGGTTCTAATCTAGGACATGCCCTTTTATTTTTCTTACTATTCACACTTTTTATTCTTTTTTTAAATTTCTTTGGGCTGAAGAAGATGACTAGTTTTTCCCTGGGCCTTACTAACGTTTTTTTCATCTTTTTTTATTCCATTGTTGTGTAAGCTTAACTATCAGCGCATCTAAGATTGATAGAAATTCCAATGAATGTGGACACATACATATCCTTGTAATTCGACCAGAGGAGACTATTCAAGAATTAGTCTATGGCGAGCTGGATTAGCTTCTTGGAGAAGGATCCTCCCATCCACTAGGTCATTTGCTAGTGGCACATATGACAATTTGTGACGAAAGGAGGAACTCTTACTTATATCCATCTTGTTGGCTTATTCATGGGAACTTATTTTTTCCTAGGTAGACTAGTGAGACAATTCAGCCATAGACAATTTATCCCAGCATTAGATTGCATTGTCCCTAGAAGCTATAATAATGATCTTTCTCGCATTAATTCTTAGGTGGACTAATGGCTTCATCATCCCATAATTCTAATGTCATCAGGCCCACACATCCCAAATGTCTCTAAGCATTATCTGTAGTGGATGGCTGAACATAATGCCAAAGTGAGGAAGGTTCTCTATGCAAAGGAGAAAGAAATAGTTGAGTATGACTCATATCAAAGTGGTAAGAAGAGAGCTATAGATCTTACTCCCTGAAAGTTAACCCCTTTGCTCATGAAGGACAAGCTGAACAAAGATTAGGAATTTGCCTCTTATGTTTTTCAATAAAGTTTTTAGTGCTTTCTCATAACTATATGCTATTAGGACTTTTATTTCCAGTTGTATGCTTTTAGGAATTTGGATGACAATAAAAGTGTGATAACTTTGCTCTTATTGGCATTACTAATAACCCTTCTATTATTTGAGCCTTTCCTAATTGCATGACTCTATTTCTCTGGTAGCGCTTAGAGTTTGTGGTGAGGTAGGCGTAGCCCACATTCATTAGGAACCTAACCCATTTCCACAAGGAAACTAACCCATTTTCCTGCAGCTACTAGGCCTACCCCTTCAGCAGCTCACTTAGCCTTATTATTATTTTTTCTTTCTCTCTTTTCTTTTCTTTTTTAAGAGGAATGGGATGCAACTAATAAGTGATCAGGCTAAACCATTAGGGCTTTTTACATATTCGGAGTGCAGAATCACTCCTTTATAGTTCATATTCTTCATATTTATTTATTTACTTTTCTGCAGGCCTACCATGGGCCTTGTAGACTTATTATGGGTCCAAAGAAACACTTAATTTAAAGGCTTTTTACGGGCTTTAGTTTGTTTGGCATAATATCTCTTCAGTTTATCAAGATTAGTACTATGAGCATATTCCTTTCCATTTATGTCCATATGGTTCACTGCTTTTCCAAGCAAGATAGTTTTTATAAAATATAGGCCTAGCCAATTAGGTCTGAATTTTCCTCTTGGAACTTATATTTGGGTCCTGATGTCCTTTAAAACCAGGTCACATCCCTAAGGCTCCCTTGGCTTACCCTTTGTTAAAATCTCTTGAAATCTAGGCTTGTTGAATTTGAAATTTATCCAGCCCCCTTAGCCTTTTTTTTTTTTTTTTTGGCCCAATATCACCAACTCTTCATATTAAAATTTTGCCCATTCCGACTATGGGAATTTTTTTTCCTGCAATCACCTTTACAAAGGGCGTTGCTATTTCGATTGGAACAACAGCTTCGATTCCATACTCCCGTGCAAATGCGAATTGTCTTCCGATATTCCTGCGGAGCAAATGCAAGTCTGTCAGGGCAATCTTTACAATTTTCATTTATTTCCTTTATTTTCTGGGCATTTTAATTAGTTGTTTCGACCGCTAGTCACTTCCGCAAGCACACAGGTGTTGTAGTAAAGTTTTAATATCGTTTCCACAGAGACTAAATGTAATCTATTGAGTTTTACCCTATCATAAAAGGCTAAGTGACCAAATTCCAATAGGCTGTCTCAACTATCACTATTTAACTATCGGAAAATTTAATCAAATTAAAAGCATCTAGGAAATTGTTTCACTTGTTAAAGAATTGGATCGTTGCACTTAAATGTGCACTTTACCTAGATGTGGATGATTCAAAGGAGAGCAATCGAACTAAAAATTCAATCTTTTCTTTCAAAACAAACTGAATTGCCTAATAATCTAATTGGCATTCTTTCAAATGTCCTTGTTTTTAGTCTTGTTATAGATTTTTGATTGCTAGGATTTCATCTCAACAAACAACTCTCTTTCAAGAATCATCAAATTAAGTTCTAATTTATTGTTCTAATAGTAAGTTTCTCCTTTCAGTACTTCACTCAACTACCTAGTATAAGCAAGAAAATTTGGCTAAAAATTTACTCACAATAGTTCATTCACAAGGTAGAATTCAATCATACCAATTTAGATAAAGCACAAATATTAAAAATTAAGGATCCAACATCAATGCTTTAGCCAACAAGTCCCTAGATTAAGTAAAACTACTCACAAATAATTGAAATTAACAACATCTAAATAAGAGTTTAAGAAGAGATTAAAAGAAAAGAAAGCTTAGCAACAATGGTGGTCTTCAATGGCTTCTTAATCTCCAAGCCTCTAAGTGCCAATCTTCTACTCTTAGTCTAAAGAAAACTTGAAAATCCTAAAACCAATGATAGAAGTGAGATAGAGATGAGTGATAGATGATTTTTGTTGTCCTTCTGCAGCCAAAAAACCCTATTTAAGCATGAAGTCGGGCATCCTTAGGTACAAGATGAAAGAAGACAAAGGGGCAAGCAGTTTCAAGCTCACCATGGACCATGGCCTTCATTATGGAGCATTCATGGTTGGCTCTGTCTCAAAGTTCCCTGGTTCTTCTATCTTCTTCACATGCACAGTGACTTGGGGGTATCCATGGGGAGTCAAAACATAGTCAATTGAGGTCAAAGTAAGGGCAAAAAGGTCCAAAAACTTCCAAAACACAGAAACAAACTTACCCAAGCATAAAACAGAAAGAGGAGTGTAGATTCTAACACAAAGTTCCAAATTCTCCCTAAAAATGCAGTAAAATGATTGCAAAATGAAGTATACTCTGAACATTTATCAAACTCCTCCGTTCCTGCACCATTACTTGTCCCCAAACAACTATGAAAACCAAAACTATAATGAAGAACCTCCTTAGGTAAACATAAGCAGCAACATTAGTAGCCTAATTAACCCAAGAAGCTAGCCTAAAAGTAACTGAAAACATTGCAAAACAGATAAGAGAATGAAGTTTTTGAAATAAGACCAAGTACCACCACCTTGTTCTCCGCTTTTCTCTCTTTCTAATGGTTTGCCTGTCCAAGGGGGGAGGTTGCTCACTATTTTTCGCTTGTCGCATGAGAATATTACCGACAGCTTCTTATCACTTTCTTTCATTTTAGTCTGCATCCTTTCGATCATCATCATCAGTTGAGAGATCTCGAATTAGTGTAAGATCTGTCTTGGACTTGGGTCTTGACTTTAACCTAGCAGTTAGATTGCCAAAGCATGGCCCTAGGTCATTCACTATACCTTTAGTCCTCAAGAGGCAACGGACCGCTAAGTACGGCCATAGGTCGATGGTAATATCTTTGGCCCCCAAGCAGATAAGGACTTCCAAAGCATGACCCTAGGCCACCTGGGATAACTTTAGCCTCCAAAGAGCTAAGCATTATCAAAGCATGACCCTAGGTCGTTCGCTATACCTTTAGTCCTCAAGAGGCTACGGACCGCTAAGTACGGCCATAAGTCGATGGTAATATCTTTAGCCCCCAAGTAGATAAGGACTTCCAAAGCATGACCTTAGGCCGCCTGGGATAACTTTAGCCTCCAAAGACTAAGGATTATCAAAGCACGACGCTAGCTTGTTTGCTATACCTTTAGTCCTCAAGAGGCTATGGACCGCTAAGTACGGCCATAGGTCGATGGTAATATCTTTAGCCCCCAAGCAGATAAGGACTTCCAAAGCATGACCCTAGGTTGGTCGTTATATCTTTAACCTCAAGGTACTAAGGATCGTAAAAGCATGGTCGTCCTTTATATCTTTAGACTAAAGGAGGCTATGGACCACTAAGCATGGCCATAAGCCGACCATTACTCCTTTAGCCCCCAAGGAGGTAAAGGTTGCCAGAGGAAAGCCTAGGTCATCCCTCTATACGTTCAGCCCCCAGAGGGCCTAAGGACCATTAAGCATAGCAATGGGCCGACCACAATATCTTAAGCCCCAAGGAGCAAAGGATTTCTAAAGTATAATGATAAGCTGACCACTATATCTCTAGCCCCAACGGGCTGACAATTTCCAAAGAACGGCACTGGCCCCTCGCTATCTCTTTAGGGCCCAAGAGGCTAAAAACCATTAGGCATTGCCAAAGGTTGACCATTATATCTTTCGCCCCTAAAGGGTGAAGGATTTCCAAAGAACGATCCTAGGTCATTCGCTATACCTTTAGCTCCTAAAGGGCTAAGGACTGCTAAGCATGGCCATAGGAGACTGCTATATCTTTGGCATCCAAGAGGATAAGGATTGCCAAAGCGCGACCATATGCCATCTGCTATATCACTAGTCGCCAAGAGGCTAAGAATTGCCAAAACACGGCCTTAGGTCGTCTGTTATACCTTCATCCCCCAAAGGATTATCGATTGCTAAAATGCAGCCCTGGGCTGCTCACTATACCTTTGGTCCCCCCGAGGCTAAGGAGCACTTGACACAATTCTAGGCACTATGATACGTCTTTATCATGAACTGCATTATAAACAACATGCCGTAACTTTGGCAATCGAGCTTCTTTCCATTCATAGATGGGAATAATTAAATAAGACGGAGATTACAAAGTCCATAGGGAGAAAAGTAATTGAAGAAATGGTAGTTGTTCGTTAGAGGGAAACACGTTAGTGGCCCTTATCGCTAGTGGTGACCAAGTTCTTCTTCGACCCAATGCACTCCACAGGTCCTATTGAAGGAGCCGGACCTGCGAGTAATTAAATAAGACGGAGATTACAAAGTCCATAGGGAGAAAACTGAATGAAGAAACGGTAGTTGTTCACTGGAGGGAAACACGTTAGTGGGCCTTATCGCTAGTGGCAACCAAGTTCTTATTCGACCTAATGCTCTCCACAGGTCCTACCGAAGGAGCCGGAGCTGCGATTGGATCTCTTGTTCATTCTCTTGCTTTTACGGGGATATTTCAACTTCTTTTTCGATTTTTATATCTTGCAAATGGAACGACCTTTTGTTTTTTAGATTTTGGGAAAGATATTTATACAAAAATGGAGTACTAATACCTAGATCTGATTGTTCACTACAGTAATGTCATTGATGCACAACATGTGGATTATAGAGAGCTGTTTCTTTACCTATGTCATGTCAAT
>JAKOGI010001798.1:147500-155000 GCA_029747015.1 Carnegiea gigantea
TTTGTTGAATTGGGATGACGAAGTGGAAAACTAGGAACTGGGTAATCAAGAGATGGATGATGGGTTTGAACATAATGAGTCTCCTGTTGATGATACTATTTCATTAGAGTTGGATAACGCTAATGGGAGGGCGTGTTCTGAGCTTGATGCTAATATAGTAAAGGGATTTGGATGAAGAAAACCTTTAGTTCTTTATTTAAAGGAAATAGGGATCCATCAACCGGAGCAAAGTTGTGTTATGTTGAGCCTAACATTGTAGGGGATGAAAAGGCAGTTACTAATACAAATGAGAACATTGTTGTGGAAATCTAATTTTGGAAAACTGTACTAGTTGGATATGTTATTAGTTCTATGCTACAGATGAATGTGATCAAAACATTTGCTGAAAGGAAATGGCATTTTGTGGCTGAACCACAAATTCTATACCTTCCTTCTAGATGATATGCATTTTGGTTTGATTACAAATAGGATATGGAGGTTCTGTTACAAGGAGGGTCGTGGTTAGTGGAAGATAAGTCCTTGATATCGAAGCCATGTATGCCTGCATTTTGATTTGAGCAGGAGGTACTGTGTAAAGTACTTGTGTAGATTAATTTCCTAAACTTGGATTATAATTTTGGTCAGTGAATGGATTGAGTAAGGTGGCTACTGCTGTTGGGTATCGATTGTTTACTAATAGGTATATTGGTGAACATATCTCTTATACAAGAGTGTTGGTTGAAGTTGATGTGTCTTCTAAGTTGCCTAAGACATTTCCAACAAGGGACCCTTCTGGTTCTACTTTCATGTAGAAAGTGTATTATAAACGGGGTTCCTTATTATTGTCATCGAAGCAAGAAACTAAGCCATGAGGGTTCCCCTTGCCAGAAAGAGCGTTATAAGCAAGTATAGGGGCCTAAGGTTCAGTAGTCACAAGATTGTCAATCTAATGAATGCTAGAGTGAACAACAACCAATTGATAAGCAAGTAGAGAAGGTCATATGCGATGTTATCCAATCGACACCTATTCAACATATTACTCTTTCCCAAGGTAAGGCATTGTTAGTGATGGTTTGGTTGTCTCCAATAGAATTAGCTCTTTGGAAGGGTCTACTAATTAGCATGCTGATATGACTAAATATGATAAAGCTCTTACTATGGGGAGGACATTTGGGGAAAGGCCTAAGCCATGATCATTTTGGATTGCAATGTTAGGGGTGTAAATACCCTATATAAGCAAGGAGAAATATAGAAAGCAGCTATGAAACATTCACCTTCTTTATTTGGATTACTGGAAACTAGAGTAATGGAACATAATGCTTACACTATAGCTAAAAGACCATTTCTGTATTTTTTTTTTTTTTTGGCAGCTAATTACTTAGCACACTATAATGGTAGAAGTTGGATTTTTTGGAAGCTTGGTGTGAATTTAAGCATCATAAAGGTAAATAATTAGGCTATGCATTGTTATGTGCAAGGTTCTAATGATTATTTTAAGGGGTGGTACCTTTGTGTATAGGCTTAACACTGCTAATGGCAAAGAGGAACTGTGGTCCTTTTGGGGCAATACGGGATCAACCATGACTGAACATTGGATTTTACTTGGTGATTATAATATTGTGTTACCTCAAGCAGAAAGACTTTCCCAAGTTCTATTTGATCAAAATGAAATAGATGCTTTTGTTGAATATTATGAGAGAAACAGTCCTGAGGATGCGCATTCCACAAGGCACATTTTTTCACTTGGAATAATAGACAAGAAGGTAGACTTAGAGTTTGGTCAAAGCTTGATAGAGTTCTTATTAACCCAGTAGTATTGTGTCGGCCTTGGACTACAGTTGGTGCAATTTGAGGCACCTAGTATATCTGACCATTATTAACCTAGCATCACATAAAGGATCATTTTGTTTGTATTAAGACCTTTTAAATTTCTTAATGTCTGGTGCCCCTATAGTGGTACACATCGAGCCCACTTAACCTTGGATCGGGGCACAAAGATAGCATAAGCTATCCCAATAGTCACTTGTCACCTAATTGCAGCTCATAAGCCCATTTTGTCATGGTGTTTCACCTAGCAAATGGGCTCACAAATTAACAATCTATGACTTGTTAGAAAGGTGAATTCTACTATTAGGATATGCAAATATTTTCAGTAGATATTTGCATTTGAATTTCCTAAAGTGGTAGTGCTGGCTTTTAGCTAGTAAACTTGCTAAATTTGGATTAAGTTTGGATTGCACCTAACAAAACCCAATTAATGCAAGTTCAAGCTTTAATGGTTCATAAGATGTCTATTTTAGTAGCTTGTGCTAAAAGTTGGCATTAGATTTCAAATTTGGGATAAATGGCTCAAATATATGGAGTGTGCATAAAATTCCAATTTTGGAGCAATCTAAAATTTGGCCTTAATTAAGGACGGTACAGCTATACCCTTGGAGACTAATCAGCATGAACAGATTCTACACTCACCAAGGAAGACACTCTAATTAGCAGCACCTCTATTGGTAGAGTAGAGCCTTCTCAAATCTCTCTAGAAATTGGAGGATGAATCTTGAAAAACACAGCTCATTTTGCTTATAATTATCATAGCATCTTGATTTATTTTTCCAGGATATTTTGTGTACCCCCTATTGGCCCACTTCCCCACTAATGTAAAAAATAACCCCCTCCAATAGGATATTCATAGACCTAATTACCTCTATGAAAATTAAGACTTGTTGAATAATATGAGAGCTTGAAGCTTGGTGCTGTTCTCAAAATCCCAAATTCTCTACCTCTCTAGGGAGGGTGATGATTTGAGTTTGTCCCTTTAATATAATCATTGGTGCTAAGGCTTTAGAGGTTTAAAAGGTGGGGTGGTTTAATCTAGGTGGTGGTTTAACTGTTAGCCTAGATGTATCCCTTTGATTATTTTTGTTACTAGCCTTCTCAAAATCCACAAAAAAAAAATCTCTTTAACTTGCTATTGATCTTGGCTTGAGGTTGTGATCTTGTTGGATTATAATTGTTGTTTTGAGGGTGGGTTTGTGAGCAATAGGGTGATATTCTTCAAGCACTTAGGGTTTCTTTCTCAATCTTAAACATTTATTTGGCCAAAGGAAGTTACCTATGCGTTACATTGTCAATTTCAAAGCCTTGTTTATGATGTTTGGAGTATGGAGGTGTAAGGATGTCTGACGTATCATATTACGTCCAAATTAAGACTTTTGAGAAAGCCTTTCATAACTTTGCATGCTTAGTATTACAAAAGTGTAACTGACAAAGTTGCATTTCTATACCAGAAACTAGCTTTGTTTCAAAATGAGCTATAATTAAACCCTTATACTCTTGATATTCAGCAACTTGAAAGTAGCACATTAGAAAAGCATAACAAAGTTTGTAACACTAAAGAAAAATTTTGCAGTGGAAGGATAAAGACGCATTTCTTAGAGAAGGTGATGACACTACAAGGTATTATCATGTTATCCTCAAGCAGAGAAAAGTCATTGTTTTGTTCATAAGATTGTTGATATTAACAGACAAGAGTGTAATACTCAGAACACTATGTCTGATGCCTTTGTGGATTTTTATGAGAGCTCCATGGGTTCTTCTTATTGTGTCCAAGAGCTTGACTTAGCTTGGATAAATGATGGGCCTATTTTAAATAATGAGCATTAGCAATAACTTATGGGACCATTCACTACAGATAACATTAAGCAAGCCTTGTTTTGCATGGATGATGATAAAATCCTAGGACTTAATGGATATACATCTAGTTTTCATAAAGAAGCCTGGGAGATATTGGGCCATGATGTTAATTAGGTAGTAATATAGTTCTTTGAGAATAGTAAATTGCTAAAATAGATCAATAGTGCTATTATTACTTTGGTTCCTAAGAAGCCTAATGTTGCTTCAGTGATTGAATTTAGGCCTATTACTTTATAACATCTTTATGAGGTCATTTCTTTATACGGTAATTTCAAAAACCTTAGCCACTATATTGCAAGAAGTCCTTCGTGATATCATTAACATACATTATAGCGCATTTGTAAAGGGGAAAGTTATTGTCAATAATATCATGCTGTCACATAACCTGATTAAGCGATATGAGAGGAAAAATATTTTCCCTAGGGCTCCGCTCAAGTTTGACATTAAAAAAGTATATGATGCTGTCCATTGGGGGTTTTGACATTAGTATTGCCTGCATTGGGATTTCTTCAGTTGTTTGTGGATGTCGTATGACATGTGTTACTTCTCCTATGTAATTAGTGAATGTCAATGGGGAGCCTTAGGTATGTTTTACTAGGGCTAGGGGACTTAGTTAAGGGGATCCACTGTCCCCTACCTTTATCTAATTTCAATAGAGGTCTTAGTTAGTAGGGTACAATTGGCCGCTTTAGAGAAGCAATTTCAGTTTCATCCCAAGAGTGCAAAACTCAAGCTGGTCTGTCATGCATTTGGCGATAATATGATACTCTTCTGTAGGGGTGACCACGGGCCTATTCAAACGCTCTGGAGCACTTTTCATAAATTCTCTCTTATGTCTAGCTTGGTTACTACTATTGATAAATCAAAGACTATTTTGGAGGGTTGGCAAAGGAGACCGAAGAGAGCATTCTGCTTAGCAAAGGGTTTTCTTAAGGCCTCTTTCCCTTTAGGTATCTTGGCCCTTCTTTATTATCCAAGATACTATCTTATGCTACGTGTCAACCCCTTACTGATAAAATAAGACACACACATAATTAGCTCATGAGTTATAAAGAAACAATCTTGTGTGAGTAGAAAACTTCTTCTTTCTTCTATCATTGCAAGTATCATGAACATTTGGTCTACAGTATTCTTGTTGCCCAATGGTGTCTTGCAACTCATTTAGTATGTGTTGTAGATTCTTATGGGGTGGTATGTTAGATTGTAGAAGAATGGTACCTATTAGTTGGAAAATTATCTATCATCAATGCCGGCATGGAGGACTCAATTTCAAGGAATTGTTGAGCAGAATAAACCCTTATGTGCTAAGTGGGTGTGGAAGATTTTATATTAATAATGTCTTCTCCCTATAGGTAAAGGCTTATACGTTGAGGGGGCAAGACATTTTGAATGTCTCTAGCCACACTCTTAACTCATGGAGGTGGAAGAAAATTATAAGTATCAAAGAAGAGCTGGTGGAATTTTTTGGTGATGTTCACACCGCCTCAAAGGGTACTTACATATTGCTCTAAAGGAGGCGAGTTTAATGTTATTAAAGGTTAGATTTTGTTATTCCCTGAACAGGAGCAAGTTTCTTAGTAGAAGACTATCTGGAAAAGCTAGGGTTGGTCTCGGCACAAGTTTATTCTACGGTTGGCTATTCATGATAGATTGCTAATATGTGCAGTACTTAAAGCGAGAGGTGCTGTGGATGATGATAGCTGTTGTTTGTGTCTTAATTGCTAAGACTTATACAGGCATTTGTTTTTTCAATGCCCTTATGCTCATGACGTATGGAAAGCCTTACTGCCATGGACCATATTACAACCTCGCTTCTAGGATTTTTATCAAGTATTGAAGTGGTTCACCTATAAATGTTGTGGTAACTCTAATACCTATAATTAGAGGAAAGTCGTATTGTTTACGACTGTACATGAAATTTGATCTTAGGAAGAACCAATATATGACTAGAAGTAGCCAAGTCTTTGTGAAACAGATTCAATTTTCATTGTCTCTTTGATTGAATAGGAATGTAAGTGATTGTAATACCTTTGTAATGTGTTGACCTCTAAATGATGGTATGTTGACTCCCTTTTGGGAAAGTAATGAACTCCATTTATCTTTTCTCCAAAAAACTTAATTAAAGCTATAATACAGCCTCGCTCACATCCCATCCCCATGTGGCATATTGATGCCTGAAAGCCATACATTTTGAAAAGTGAAACGGAGCTCAATAATGTCTACTCCTAACCATAAAACACCGACTTAAATTCATTTCAAGCATTTAGGGATGTGAGCAAAATATTCAAAGAATTCAAAATAAGATTTGCTCCTAATCATTTCAAGAACTCTAAACTACAAAATTCGTATCCATTATTCACCATCTAAGACGAAGTCAATTTCACTGGTGAGTGACCGCTCTAAACGGTCTCATGATCTTTCACAAAATAACCTTATCAGTTACTAGAAACCATCTTGCCATATGTCCGTTAACAATGGCATATACTCAAACAAATGTATGCTATAACCTGGGGAGACTAACTTATCGCTATGTAAGGGTAAACCTAGCCATCTCAGAAGGCACAGATAAGTTCTTAAAGTGCACACTATTTTATGATCATTTTATGCCATTTTTAGGGAGAATTGTGTACTTTATGTTATAATATATATTCTTTTTCCCGTTTTATGCTTGGGTATAGTTCTTTTTTGTGTTTCACAGGTTTTGGACCTTTCTGTCCTTGTTTTGACCCTAAATGAGCGTACTTTGACTCCCCACGAATGCCCCTAAGTCACTATGCCCGCGGAAGGAAGATATAATAGAAGAATATTGGGCCAAAGCTGGCTTCGGAGCCTCCACGGTGATGGCCACGATTCGTGGTGTCCTCATTTCCCCCGAGGTGCTTTGTTTTCTCGCAGCTTTTTGACTTTCAGGCAGTTTTAATGTCATTATTTCTCATGACTGTTCGGCTTCTAGGAGTTTCACTATAAAAAGGGTGCTTTCAACTGCATTTCCACACATCCATCATCCCATCTCCATACTCCATTTCATTCTACTTAGATTAGGATTTAGATTCGATGAAAAGAGATAGAATTGAAGTGAAGATTTGCAAGGATTCCATGCCGGGTTTACAATCGACGGATTCAAGCGCGTTAATTGGCTGAGCATTTCTTTTCTCTTTTCTTCTCTTCTCTTGCCTAAATCTAGATTTATGTTTTGTAATTTTGACTATCTTTCATTGTTTTGAATTTGGATTTATGCCAATACTTGTTAAATTATTGAATTGCTGTTCATCTCTTTGAGTATTTTGGAATTGTTGGATTATTTTATTGAATCCTAGATGATTATTGTCTTATGTGAAATTTAATCACCTTTTCGCATGTTTTGGGTATTGGATGAGAAATTGAAAGGTGAAATTTAATACTTGAACAGTAGGATTTGACTTGATTGTGTGGAGTCTTGAGAGAGCACACCAATTGAGAAACCATAAATATGATAATCGCATGCTTAATGATTCTAAACAAATCGAGATCTCTTCAGAAACGGTAATTGGTTAGATTTAGGTATTTTACTTCACCTTGAAGGATGACTGTGGTACTTTGATTATTGATTTTATAACAACCAATTGAGAAAAAAAATGCTTGATTAACACATGAATTGAGAGATTGCTTATTTTGTATACTTCCTTGATTATTTATCGATTAGATCAGATAGTTGATTAGTTTAATTTCAATATCAAGCATTGATTCGCGCCTATCTTAATCGAATACAACCCAATAGATCAACCTAGTCTCTATGGGATCGACCTTTCATTTGTTACAATCATCATGCGCTTACAGCTCTATCAAGTTTTTGAC